>CM077098.1:92801016-92811016 GCA_039513925.1 Platanthera zijinensis | reverse complement strand
GGCCGGCCATGGCCGCGGCCGGCCATGGCCGCGGCCGGCCATGATCGTGGCCGGCCGGCCATGGCCGGAGGGGAACCGCCGGGGGCGGTTCCCTCCCCTAAAGGTGGGGAGAGAGGGGGCCCACTCCCATGATCTCCATGAGAGATCATGGGGATTAGGGGGGCCCGCCCATGATCTCCATTCATGGGGATCATGGGGGTCTCCTTTTTCTTATAAATTAAGGTGGAGCCCATCAATTGCCCCCCAAATCTCTTTCAGTTGGGAGGGAAGCGAGCACGGGGAGAGATTTTTAACTCTGGCTGCGGTGGTGATTGCCGGCGTGGAATCCGGGATGGCGGCGATGGTGAGCGGCTCCAAGGTATGCCGGTTCGTGTTAGTTTGGAAAGCGGACGCCAGACGGGCTCGCGCGAGGGCCGGCAAGGCGTAGGAGATGGGGGTGTGCCACCGTTGCGGGAGAGGGACCGAGCGCGCAGGCCGCGCGGGCGCAGGTCGCGCGCGCGCGGCCGCGTGCGCGCAGGCTGCGCGCGCACGCCGCGCGCGCGGGCCTTGCGCGCTGGTCTTGCGCGCAGGCTGCGCGCGCGCAGGCCGCGCGCGCGTAGGCCGCGTGCGTGCGCGCAGGCGGACCTGGTGCGCAGGCCGCGCAGGCGGCCTGGTGCGCAGGCCGCGCAGGCGGCCTGGTGCGCAGGGCGCGCGTGCGCAGGCCGCGCGCGCTGGCCGCGCGCGCAGGCCGCGCGCGCAGGCCGCGCGCGCTGGCCGTGCGCGCTGGCCTTGCGCGCTGCCGCTTGCGCGCAGGCCGCGCGCGCGCTGGCCGCGCGCGCGCTGGCCGCGCGCGCGCGTAGGTGGACCTTGCGCGCAGGTCGCGCGCGCGCGCGCGCGCCTTGCGCGCAGGCCGCGCGCGCAGGCGCGCGCGCAGGCCGCGCGCGCAGGCCGCGCGCGCAGACCGCGCGCGCAGGCCGCGCGCGCAGGCCTTGCGCGCGCAGGCCGTGCGCGCGCATGCCGCGCGCAGGCTGCGCGCGTAGGCCTTGTGCGCAGGCCACGCGCGCGCAGGTCGCGCGCGCAGGCCGCGCGCGCGCGCATGCCGCGTGCGCGCACAGGCCGCGTGCTTGCTGGCCGGACTTGGCGAGGCTGCGTGTACGCCATGGCCGCGTGCTTGCAGGCCGTGCGCGGCCATGGAGAGGGTTGTGCGCGTGATTTTTACTATTTTGACATGACTAATTTTTTGCGGTGTGCAGGTACCGAAGCGCTCTGCTGGACCAATGCGTCTTCGCTCCTCCTTGACTGAAGACGGTGTTGCTATTTGGAGAACAAAGTTCGGGCTTCCTTCAGACTTGGAGGTGAGGATCCCGCGTCCCGAGGAGCGGGTTCAAAATCCTCCCCGTGGTTGGCTGACTGTCTGCGAAGTGTCGCTCAGATCTGGTTTCCGTCTTCCTCCCTGCGACGAGGTGGTGGAGATTCTGAAGTTTTGCGGAGTTCCTATTTCCCAGTTTGCCCCTACCGGGGTTACTCGTATCATGGGCTTGATTGCTTTTTTTCGTGAGCATGGGGGCTCCCTCTCTTTAGACCAGTTCCGTGATTGGTGCGACGTGCGCTTTGATGGTGGTGAGCGGATCGAGGTGCGCAGCAACAAGGTTTGGCTGGAGTTTGAGTCTCGCAAAGATCGTCGTCACGGTAACACTTTGTTCGGATATGTGAAGAACTCTTGGGGTCTTCCTGAGGTGTGGAATGCACTTCCCGACCGTTGTCGCCGTGTGAAAGGGAGGGATCGAGACTTCTCTCCAGTATTGGGATTTTCCGAGCCTCGTGAATTGGCTAACCGTCTCTTCAACATATATGCGTTTGTCGAAGAGAAGCGATTGTTGGGATGTGGTATTTCTGTTGGCACAGGACGGGCGGTATTGTCTTCTCAGGGAGGAGGCCGCAAGAGAAAAGCGGTCATGGCCTCCGATAGTGATGTTGATGTTGTGGTGGTAGCCTCTGATGATTCAGTCCCAGAGACGCAGTTACCTATTTCCCCGACTCCACGGGCGCTTGCTAGCGCAGCGGTTCCTCGGATGTCTTCCTCTTTGAAGGCGATGAGTGATGCGGTACGTTGGTTCCTTATTGTTTCTTCCTCCTTCTATTTTTTGTTTGAAGGCGGCTAATTGCGTGTTTTCCTTTTGCAGATCGAGACTCAGGCGCAGATAGCGGTCACCTGGAATGATCATTACGTGAGCCTGAAGGATGGCTATCTTGCTTTGCAGGAGAAGCTTCGACTGTCGATGGGTTCACTTTCTTCTCTCAAGGAAGAACATGACCGGGACATCGCACAGTATCATCGAGTTGGGTCAGAGCTGAAGTCTGAGATAGAAGACGTGCGTGCTTCCTTGGACGTGGAGAAAGCCGTGGTGGAGAGGAATGCCCAGATGTTGAAACATGCGAGGGAGGAAATATCTGGCTTGGAGACTCAATTGCATGCGGCGCGAGATGAGGTTGCAGGCCTTGAGACCCAGCTTTGTGCGACGAGGGCGCAGGTAGAGATGTTATCTTCGGATGACCGTACATCAGAATTGAAGGCCGCAGGCCTCGCGGAGTACCTGGAGTCCTTGGACTATATGCGGGATCGTAGCCTGATCGCGGAGGAGGTTCGTGATGACATTTGGTCCAAGGAAGTAGAGCCTCAGATGGATGACATGCGTCAGTTAGCGCTTCGTCGTGGTGTTTCGAAGGCTTTTCGCTTCATAGGGAAGCATCTTGGGTGTGATACTTCCAGTTTCAGCTTCGCGGACGTTTCAGATGATGAGCGTTTTAGCTCAGATGCTGATGATGAGTAGCTGTAGTGTTTATCTGCTTTTGTCTGCCTCGTTGTTTATTTGTAGTCATTTGTTTCTATCATAGCTTTTGAGATTGTCGCTGTTAGAGCTCCCATTCGTTGTTTGTTATGATAGCCTTACTTGTATGTCGTTGTCCTGCGTTTTGCATAGATGTATTTTGCCACGAGATGGTTGTTTGTGGGAGTTGATCTTTGTCATGGTGTATTTGTATTTTGACGTGAGATAGTGTGTGGGCCTGGCTCGCGGCCTAGTTTGTATGTGGGCTTCTTTGTGAGGGGGGCAAGTCCTCACGGTGTTGCGTGGAACAGGTCCATGGCCTTTCGCGCGAGACAGGCTCGCGGCTTCTTCGTGAGGGGGGCAGGCCCCCACGGTGTTGCGTGGAACAGGCCCACGGCTTTTCGCGCGAGACAGGCCCGCGGCTTCTTCGTGAGGGGGGCAGGCCCCCACGGTGTCGCGTGGGACAGGCCCACGGCTTTTCGCGCGAGACAGGCTCGTGGCTTCTTCGTGAGGGGGGCAGGCCCCCACGGTGTCGCGTGGGACAGGCCCACGGCTTTTCGCGCGATACAGGCTCACGGCTTCTTCGTGAGGGGGGCAGGCCCCCACGGTGTCGCGTGGGACAGGCCCACGGCTTTTCGCGCGAGACAGGCTCGTGGCTTCTTCGTGAGGGGGGCAGGCCCCCACGGTGTCGCGTGGGACAGGCCCACGGCTTTTCGCGCGAGACAGGCTCGCGGCTTCTTCGTGAGGGGGGCAGGCCCCCACGGTGTCGCGTGGGACAGGCCCACGGCTTTTCGCGCGAGACAGGCTCGTGGCTTCTTCGTGAGGGGGGCAGGCCCCCACGGTGTCGTGTGGGACAGGCCCACGGCTTTTCGCGCGAGACAGGCTCGCGGCTTCTTCGTGAGGGGGGCAGGCCCCCACGGTGTCGCGTGGGACAGGCCCACGGCTTTTCGCGCGAGACAGGCTCGCGGCTTCTTCGTGAGGGGGGCAGGCCCCCACGGTGTCGCGTGGGACAGGCCCACGGCTTTTCGCGCGAGACAGGCTCGCGGCTTCTTCGTGAGGGGGGCAAGCCCCCACGGTGTCGCGTGGGACAGGCCCACGGCTTTTCGCGCGAGACAGGCTCGCAGCTTCTTCGTGAGGGGGGCAGGCCCCCACGGTGTCGCGTGGGACAGGCCCACGGCTTTTCGCGCGAGACAGGCTCGCGGCTTCTTCGTGAGGGGGGCAGGCCCCCACGGTGTCGCGTGGGACAGGCCCACGGCTTTTGAATTTCGTTAGAACATACAGTGTTTGCAGAAAATAAAAGGTAATTCTTTGAATAATAAGCGTGATTCAAAGTATTTGCATGAGATCAGGTTTGTGACTTATATAGGTCACCTAGTCTCGAATTGAAAATGACGGCATAAAAGAGTCGTAATGTGTCACTGGTAAAAGCG
Source organism: Platanthera zijinensis (assembly GCA_039513925.1). Classification (NCBI taxonomy): domain Eukaryota; kingdom Viridiplantae; phylum Streptophyta; class Magnoliopsida; order Asparagales; family Orchidaceae; genus Platanthera; species Platanthera zijinensis. The sequence goes on along the minus strand of CM077098.1, from coordinate 92,806,779 downwards.
GCGTAGATTTTGTGCGTTCCAGGTGCGTGGGAGAATCTTTCCTTCGGCATTTCGTAGCTTGTATGTGCCTGGCTTCACCATAGCGGTGACAACGAATGGTCCTTCCCATGTTGGAGATAGCTTGTCGCCTTGTGTTCCCTTCCCGGCAGCTTCCAAGGTGCGAAGGACTAGGTCTCCGATGTTGATTGAGCGGGCCTTTACCCGGCGGTTGTAGTAGCGGGCTGTGCGTTGTTGGTAGGCGGCGGCGCGAAGAGCGGCTTCTTCTCGTACTTCGAAGATCAGGTCAAGGTTGTCTCGGAGCGCCTCGTTGTTTATCTGAGGATCGAAGTCGGATGTCCGAGGACTAGGGACGCCAATGTCGACGGGTATAATAGCCTCCGTTCCATAACAGAGATTATAAGGAGTTTCTCCGGTAGGCGTTCTCTCTGTGGTGCGATATGCCCATAGCACATTAGGAAGAGCGTCCACCCATTGCCCCCAGCATCTTCTAGTCGTGTTTTTAGTCCCTTTAAGATAGTACGGTTGGTTACTTCAATTTGCCCATTGGATTGGGGATGTGATACTGCTGTGTGTCGCAATGCTATCTTTAAGTCTTCACATAACTTGGTAAAGGACTTTCCAGTGAATTGAGTGCCGTTGTCTGTGATAATGATTGCCGGTATGCCGAAGCGACATACGATGTTCTTCCAGACGAACTGTTTGGCGTTCTCTTCGGTTATCTTGGCCAGTGGTTCTGCTTCGATCCACTTGGTAAAATAATCGATTGCCATAATGATGAATTTCCTTTGACCGGAAGCTAATGGCAAAGGTCCAAGGAGGTCTATCCCCCATTGTGCGAACGGCCAGGCTCCTTGTATCGACGTGAGGGCTACCGGGGGCTGCCGGGGAATGTTAGCGTGTACTTGACAGCTTTTGCACTTCTGAACGAATTCTGTCGCTTCCTTCTTCATGGTTGGCCAGTAAAATCCTTGCCGTAGGATTTTACTGGCCAGGGCTTTTCCCCCGAGATGTTCGCCGCATATTCCTTGGTGAACTTCGCGGAGCGTGTACTCGGCATCTTCTCCTGATAGGCACTTCAGGTAGGGTCCTGCAAAGGACCGTTTGTATAGCTCCCCGTCTATCAGAGTGAATGCTGCCGCTCTCATTCTCAGGCGACGAGCCTCCTTTTGATCTTCCGGTGACAGTTGGCCCTTCAGATGGGCGATTAGCGGGGCTGTCCATGATTCTTCTGCTTTATTGACTTCTACTACTTCCCACGGGCCGTGAATACTGGGGAAGACTATTTCTTCAACTTGGCGCCTTCTTGTTTGGTATTGCGTTGAAGAAGTGGCCAGCTTTGACAGGGCATCTGCCTTGTTATTTTGTTCTCGAGGGATATGTATAATTTGGATTTGTGGGATTTGGATGAGAAGGGACTTGACGAGTTTCAGGTATTGGGATAGCTGTTCATTCTTGGCTTCAAATTCTCCTTCTACCTGCGAGACAACAAGTTGTGAGTCAGAGTAAATGATCAGCTGCTTGACCTGGCAGCTGATGGCGAGCCTGAGTCCCGCGATGAGGGCTTCGTATTCTGCTGCATTGTTTGTGGCAGGGAATTTTAGTCGGAGTCCATATTCTAGAGTAACGAGTTCTGGATTAATGAGGAGCAGGCCTGCCCCAGCACCTTCAGCCCCTGAGGCCCCGTCTACGTATAACGTCCATGTTCGTCCGGCTTCCGTGGGTGCAAATTCTGTTTTCGTCGGTAGAGTGTTCTCTACAATGAAGTCGGCCAAAACCTGAGACTTGATGACGGGGCGCGGGAGGAAGTGGATATCGAACTCACTCAATTCGACAGCCCACTTAACCAATCGACCGGATGCTTCGGGTTTTTGAAGAATGGCCCGGAGTGGTAGCTCGGTTAGGACCTTAATAGTGTGTGCCTGGAAGTAGGGACGGAGTTTTCTTGCGGAAAAGACAAGTGCTAAGGCTGTTTTGTCTGCAGCTGGGTAGCGGGTTTCGGTATCAGAAAGGATTTTGCTCAGGTAGTAGATGGGGCGTTGAATTCCCCCTTCGTCTTTTACTAGGACTGAACTTAGGGCTGCTGGTGTGATGGCAAGATATAAAAAGAGAATTTCTCCGGGAGCTGGCTTGGATAGAAGTGGAGGAGAGGCCAGGTACTGCTTTAGGGATTCAAAGGCTGATTGACACTCATCGGTCCATTGAAACCCTGAGCTTCGTGCTCCTCGGAGAATTTTGAAGAAAGGGAGGTACTTGTCCCCTGATCGAGCTAGGAATCGGGATAGCGCTGTGATTCTTCCGTTCAGCCGTTGTACATCTTTAAGCGACCTGGGTGGAGACATTTCTTCGAGAGCCTTAATTTTCTCAGGGTTGGCCTCTATTCCTCGCTGGGTAACCATGAACCCCAAAAATTTTCCGGAAGTGACACCGAAGGCGCACTTGCTTGGGTTGAGCTTCATTCCATATTGTCTGAGGATCCTGAAACATTTTTCTAGGTCTTCTAAATGGTCTTCTCGGCGAATGCTCTTAACCAGCATATCGTCTACATATACTTCCATGGATCTGCCGATGAGTTGTTTAAAGATCTTGTTCATGAGCCGCTGGTAGGTGGCTCCTGCATTTTTAAGTCCGAATGGCATTACCTTGTAGCAATAAATTCCTTTGTCGGTACGGAAAGCCGTGTGCTCCTCGTCGGTCGGATCCATTCGAATCTGGTTGTATCCAGAGTAGGCGTCCATGAAGCTAAGTAGTTGATGTCCCGTGGTTGAGTCAACTAGTTGATCGATCCTGGGAAGTGGAAAGTTGTCCTTAGGGCAAGCCTGGTTGAGATTTGTATAATCCACGCACATTCTCCACTTTCCTGAGGATTTCTTTACTAGGACAACGTTAGCTACCCAAGCAGGGTAGCCAACTTCTCGAATGAATTGCGCGCGCAGGAGTTTTTCAACCTCTTCTTCTATTGCTTGGAGCCTCTCAGGGGCGAAATTCCTCTTCTTTTGAATGACGGGCTTACATGCAGGGTTGATGTTGAGGGAGTGGCGGATGACCTGAGGGTCGATCCCAGGCATATCTTCTGGGGACCAGGCAAAGATATCCTTATTCTTGCGGAGGTAGGCTGCTAATTCTTCCCTCTCGTGCTCCTGTAAGAGGGATCCAAGCTGGACGGTGCGATCCGGCTTTGTCGAAGAGAGGGGGACTTCAATTAGACCTTCGGAGGGTGCCCCCCGCTGCAGAACTGCTTCATCTCTGAGGTCGAAGTCATCGATGTTTAGCGTGGTAGGCTCGGTGGGCTGTGCTTGCTTGGAATAACAACTCCTTGCGGCTTCCTAGTTTCCGCGTACTACTCCAATTCCTCCAGGAGTAGGGAACTTCATTGCTAGGTGGGGGATAGATGGGATGGCCTTGAAGGTAGTCTGAACTGGCCTTCCGAATATAGCATTGTATGCTGAGTTTGAATCTACGACCACGAATTGAGCTTCATGCGTAATCTGTCTTGGGAATTCTCCCAACGTGACTGGTAGAGTGACTGTTCCGATGACTTAGACCTGATGGTTGTCGAAACCATATATTGGTCCTGCGGCTGGAGTTAGCTGCTGCCGAGATATATTCATACTCTGCAGAGTGGTGGAAAAAAGGACGTCGACTGAACTGCCATTATCGACGAGGATTCGCTTAACGTTATAGTAGGGATTTCCGATTCCGGCGCTAATTACGAGCGGGTCTTGATGCGGGATTCGGACGTTGATAAGGTCTTCATCCCCAAATGATATGGTGGTGTCCTGCTTTCTTCTTTTATCTTCATGGGCTTCCTTTACAGAGTGGACTGACAGTATCTGTGAGGTTAGAATAGGTGACCCGGCAATAGTCTCAATGTTTCCTACTGTTTGCCTTCCTCCTTCGGGCGCTGGCGGGGCATTCTGATGGTCCCTGGGTCGCCTAGGCGGGTCTTGCTGCTCTTGGACCCTTCCTTGTAGAAATCTACCGAGCAGTCCTAAACGGACTAAACGCTCGATTTCCTCCTTTAGGCGAGCACATTCTTCAGTGGTATGCCCGGTTGTCCGATGATATTCACAATACTTTGATTGATCGTTCTTAGGATTAGGAGGTGGTTGCCTTGGTCGCTGTAATGCTGGTTCATTCTGAATGGCATACAAAACGTTGGTGCGAGAAGTGTTGAGAGGGGTATAGTCCCTAGGGGGATCTCTCTGTGAGTCACGCCTACGTTGTCCGGCTCGACGTTCCTCATGGAATCTTCCTTCCTGCCGTTGAGGAGCCGGCTCTTTATCTCTTTGCCTTTTCTGTACCCCATCGAACTGTCGCCTATGAGCTTCAATAGCTTCGTCTGCGGCTATCTGTGCCTCAATTCTGTGCACCAGATCCGGGTAGTTGGGTACGGTCTCTCTCATGAGTGCCGAATAAAAGCCGCTGGGGCGAAGACCCCCCAGGAATACTCCACGTAGGAGTTCGGGGTCGACGCCCGGGATCTGGCGAGCTTCTGCAGTGAAACGTCGAAAGAATTCTTTGAGGGTTTCCCCTTCGTTCTGGCGGATTCCAGAGAGATGAGATGGATCACGGACAATCTTTCGATTAGCGATGAATTGGTCGGAGAATTGTCTGGTTAGCTCGGCAAAACTAGTAATGGTACCGGGCCTTAAAGAGTGGAACCATGTTCGAGCTTGCCCTTTGAGAGTAGTTGGGAATACTTGACATAACAATTGATCGGTGGCATGGAAGATCCTCATGATGGTGGTGAAATGATTGACATGCTCGAGTGGATCGTCAGTTCCGTCGAATGTTTCGACGCTTGGGAGTTTGAACCCGGGTGGAATTGGATGATCGAGGATCTGCTGGGTCAAGGGGGAGCCTTGATAAAGCGTTCGCTGAGGGTGGAAATCTCTTCTTGCGGCTTGGCGGCATTCTTCAGCCACGGCCTCCCTGATCTCTTGACGAGTTAGTAGAGGGTGGATGGGAGCATCGTTAACTGGATCGTGGGGGCGATCTGCCCTTGCTCTTCCTAGATGGGGATGAACCGAACTGGCGGCATCTGAATGATCTTCGGGTCCTTCCTGCTCTACAGGGTCTTCCTGGTTCCTTGGTGGATTAAATAGTGGAGGATGGTTAGCTGGCGGAGGTGACCTGGGCGGAGCTGGAGGCGCTCCCAAGTTCTGAAGCAGTGTGAGAATTTCTGTCTGCTGCTCCTCCATTTGGCAGACACGCCCCTCCAGAGCGGCGACAGGGGCGAGCGCTGCTTCAGCGGTCAGTGGTACGTCTACCAGAGAGTGAGATCGTGCAGGCTCAGTGTGTCCGCCAAGTGCGGATCCTTCTGCGGTGCGGGTGCTCCTCTTTGCCATTGTGATGAAGTTGCTCCGCGAAGGATATTGGGAATGTTTCCCACAGACGGCGCCAAACTGTTGCGGACTAACTCGATGCTCCGGTCGGACCGGATATTCTTGGACCGCCTTAGCTCGCGGAGCGGTCGAGCGCGCACACAGTCAATTGAAAAATGGGGGACGGACACAGGAGGTTTTAACGTGGAAAACCCTTCAACCGGGTGAAAAACCACGTGACCGGGTCGGTGCCGATCAAAATCCACTAGATTGCTGGAGGTTACAATTTGACGGGGGAAATCGGGGCGACAGGCCGCTCCCGTTACAACCTTGAGGAGAGAGAGAGTATATGCGCTCGTCGGTGGGCAACAGACTGCCTCGCCAACGGGACTTGGATGGTGGAATGCGCGGGATGCTTCAGTTGCGTGCGCTCAGAGGC
>CM077098.1:92636016-92796016 GCA_039513925.1 Platanthera zijinensis | reverse complement strand
CCATGAAACAAGTATTAATTCCTAACCTCTAATACTCATTCATCAGTTATTTAACCCACCCAGTTCATAAAAAAATTTACACTCACTCCACGCCATCTCCTTTCACCCCAAAAAATTGCGTACACCCGAAAAATTTGCACAGTTTTTTTCCTTTAAAAATAATTATCACTTTCCAACCAATGAACACCCTTACCTACTTTGCGCAGTGTACATGTGTCGAACAAATAATGTTGTCCAAAAAAGCTCACTAGCTCATAATCTGGGCATGTCAACTGGTGCGCTACCACTGCAAATGCAAGACAATTACCAACATCATCCGTTCAATGCCGATCAACACACGATAGGTGATGAATGCCAATCAGTACATGATTTCCGACGAGGATCAGGTATTAAACTGCACGTTTGAACTACACTTCTCATCATTACAGAGCCAATACTTCTTTATTTCTAACCACGAACATTCTAACCTCATGTAGAGGCCATGGAATACACAACTACTGTTGTTCAAGCTAATGTTGTCCAACAACGCTCCCTCACTCAAAATCCAGCCACGACACCAAATGCAATGCAAATCGGCCTGCGTGACGTGGAACAGTCTGCAATACGGATAAATGTTCACCAAATGCGCAATAATCATGCAACAATTCCCCCGGGTATTGCAATCGGTTGCCTTTAATCTAACATGATTCAAACTCCTGGGATAATACATTCACAAGACTGATCTAAAATATTATAATTTTGAAAAGGTTCACTGCGAAGCCATTACGATCGTCGTAATGCCAAACAGACGCAATTACAAATGCAAAATCAGAGAAGAGGCGAGCGCATCCAAGAATGAAGATTGGTCACTGTACCTAATGCGGTGCATCCAAACACTGCCTACGGAGTGATCAATGATCATGTAGCTGCCCAACTGTTTTCACAAAATAACTTAGACGAAGGAATGTCTACGAGAGCTCGCCATCTGTTAGATGTCAATGAACATACTATAAATTCTTTACACCAATCTGTAAATGATTTTCGACAAGGGTCAGGTATTAAACTACACGTTTGGACTACACTTCTAATTATTACATTGTCAGTACTTTTTCTTACTAACCAGTGTGCATTCTGATCCACTAACATTCTAACTACATGTAGACGACGTGGATCCCATTGCTACTGTTGTTCAAGCTAATGTTCTCCAACAAAGCTCACCCACTCAAAATCCAGTCACGACCCCAAGTGGACTGCAAACCAACACGCTTGACGTGGGACGGTCCGCAATACAGATAAATGTTCCTCACATGCGCAATAATCAGGCGACAATTCCCCCAGGTATTGCAATAGGTTTGCTTGAATCAAGCATGATTCAAATTTCTAAAATAATTCATTTGTAAGAATGGTCTCAATTATTACCATTTTGATTAGGTTTGCTGCGAAGACATTGCAATCACCGTAATGACAGGCATACACAACTACAGGTGCAAAATCAGAGAAGAAGTGAGCGTATTCAAGCAAGAAGATTAATCAGTGTACCTAACGTGGTGCATCCAAACACAGTCCACAACACACTCAATCACCGCCCACACGTAGACGAAGGAATGTCTACGGGAGTTTGTCTTCCCAGAGCTCATGGTAACATAAGTACAAATAACATTAACCATTCATTTTCTTTTCTATTATTACTTTCCTATTGTTACTTTACTACTATGTAGATAATGTTGCCGCTCAACCATCAACACATCATTTATGTGCAAAGAATTGTTATCCCGCTACTCAAGTTCCTGGGGTTCATCTCTTACGCCCGACTGCATGCCCACACTGTCATGCAAAACTATTCCACAAAGAGACTTCTACTTTGTGTTGTTGTGGAGGTAGGGTACATGTTAGTCCCATTCCTGAATCCGCCGAATTACTTAATCTCCTCACCAAACAAAGCGTAGAGGCACGCAACTTTAGACAACATATACGCTCTTACAACCATATCTTCTCCTTCACATCATTGGGGGTCACACTTGACGAACGTATATCAGCAGCTGATCGGGGTGTATACACTTTCAGGGCACATGGGGCAATATATCACCGAATTGGTTCTCTTCTACCTGCACCCGGGGGTCGACCACGATACCTACAAATGTTTATTTACGATACTGAACACGAGTTATATAACAGGTTGCGTGAAAATCCAGGACTCAATGCCGAAATGATTGAAAGGATCACCAACATACTAAATACAATTAACCCATTCGTTCAAATGTTCAGACAACTTGCACGACACCCTAACATTCACAACTGCAGGTTACTTATTAAGGAAAGACCGTTAATGGAGCGACAATACTCACTCCCGACGACATCACAGGTCGCTGCAATATTAGTTGGTGGAGAAGATTTCATGGAAGCCAATGAAAGAGACATAATAGTCAAGACAATTTATGGTCATCTGATGCATATCAAGGAATATTTTGGTTATTACGATCCTTTGCAGTATCCATTGTTGCTTCCTTACGGAACTTATGGGTGGCGTGGCGATGAGCGAATACAATGCACGGAATGAATAAGCTGTTGTGATTACTATGCGTACTTGCTGCAGGTAGAGACACCAAACAATTAACTACTATATTTCCTGTAATTTTTAATTATATTTTCTTATGCCTGCATTTTTTTTAGATCCGGGGCATATCCCATCAATACTTCTCCATTCTGGACGTCTTCTACATCAATATGTGGTCGATAACTACGTTAAAATTGAAACATAAAAACTACGATGGATTAGGTTGCATCAGAGTGATATTCGAGCCGAGCTCTACCAAGGATTACAAGATAGTTTAAATATTGGTGAAAATGACACATGTACGTATTTTGAGACACCATTACACGCATAACTACCTTAACATGTGTATATGTGACTTTAACATGTCTTTAATTCATTCTGCAAACTAATTGCAGCTTCGGTTGGAAGAAGAACTATTCTGCCGTCTTCTTTTATTGGTAGTCCGCGTGATATGTATCAAAGATACCAAGATGTTATGGTTGTAGTGCGCAACTATGGCAAACCAGACATCTTCCTAACAATGACTTGCAATTCCTCTTGGCGGGAGATAACAAATGAGTTATGCCCAGGTCAAACACATCAAGATCGTCCAGATTTAGTATCTAGAATTTTCAATGCTAAATTTGAATGTTTAAAAGATGATATTTTTCATAAAGGCGTACTTGGTAGGGTTATTGCACATGTGCATGTCGTCGAATTTCAGAAGCGAGGACTACCACATGCACACATGCTTATCATTTTCGAAGACAGTGATAAGTTAAATACTCTCGATGATTATGACTCTATCGTTAGGGCAGAAATACCAATTCAGTCAGAGGAGCCAGAGCTATATACTGCTGTTTTAAAACATATGATACATGGTCTATGCGGTCATTACGTGCCAAATGCACAATGCATGAAAAATAATATTTGCAAGAAGGGCTTTCCAAAACAATTTTCAGAGTGCACTATTCATGGCACAGATTCATACCCTTTATATCGACATCGGAATGATAACCGATGCATTGCCTTAGGCCGAAATTCCGATTTGCTGGTTGATAATAGATTGGTTGTTCCATATAACCCTTGGCTTCTACTTAGATATGACTGTCACATCAATGTTGAGATATGTAGTAGCATAAAGAGCATTAAATATCTATATAAATATGTATATAAGGGCCCAGACTGGGTCTCATTCGAGGTGCGGTTAGGTCCAAACTATGACGAAGTAAGTAAGTATGTGGACGACCGTTGGATATGTGCACCAGAAGCACTATGGAAATTATTCAAGTTCCAGATGTATCAAACCTACCCATCGGTAGTGCGTTTACAGATCCACTTGCCTAATCAACATCAAGTTCAGTATCGAATTAACCAATCTGTTTCAGAAGTGTTGGCTGACGATCGGAATTCAAAAACTATGTTAACCGAATTTTTTAAAATTTACAATGATGGCCTCGAGGAAACTGCATATTTGTACATTGATTTTACAAAACATTACAGATGGATAATCGCTGCTCGGAAGTGGATTAGAAGGTCCAGGGCTCGGAAAGTTGTGGGTCGGCTATACGCCGTATCGCCCACGGAGGGCAAAAGATTCTATCTTCGTCTTTTGTTGAATCACATTCTTGGACCAAGGTCTTTCTAGCACCTGCGCACAGTTAATGGTCAAAATTGTACAACATTTAAGGAGGCTGCTGAGCGTCTGGGGCTTCTCGAAGAAGATAGTAGCATTGCTAATTGCTTGGAAGAGGCACGAGGATTCAAAATGCCAGCCGCGTTGCGGAGACTCTTTGCAACTATTCTACTGTATTGTGAACCAACTGGCGTCCGAACATTGTGGGATGATAATTTCTCAGCTATGATGGAAGACTATACGAGTACAAGCACTACAAATATTACCTTTTTAACAAACAAATTACTTCATGATTTGGATACCATACTACATCAATATAATAAAAGTACACTTGCTTTTGACTTGCCACGCGCATGTGGAGACACGCTTAATTTTTCTAACATTTCGAGCCTAATTAAAGACGAACTGTCTATACCTGTGACATCCGAGGATTTAGATGCAATAAAAAATCTTAATGAGGTCCAACTTGCTGCTTTCAATATTATTAGTGATTACATAAGGCAGAAGAAGGGTGCGGTATTTTTTGTGGATGGACCCGGAGGAACTGGTAAAACATTCCTATATAGATCATTGTTGTCGACATTTCTACATGAAGGCAACATTGTTCTAGCTACTGCCTCATCGGGCATTGCAACAAACTTGCTTCTGGGCGGGGGCACAGCTCATTCTAAACTGAAAATTCCGATCAACCTGGATAAAAAACATTTTTGCGATATTAGTAAACAATCTCAAATGCGTGTATTAATTGAACGCACTTCTGCAATTATTTGGGATGAAGCTCCTATGGCACATCGAAAGGCTTTTGAGGCCATTGATCGTACTCTTCGTGATGTGTTGGGGAACGATCAACCATTCGGTGGGAAGGTAATTATCTTGGGACGAGATTTTCGTCAGGTTATGCCAGTTGTAATCAATGGTACCAAACTACAAATAATTCGTGCTAGCATCATTGAATCATTTTTGTGGGCAGATATACATTTACTGCGGTTAACAGAAAATATGAGAGCGATAAATGATGTTCAATTCTCTGAGTTCTTACTTAGGGTTGGGGATGGGAAGGAGCCTTACATTGTCGAGGACATGATTCGTATTCCTGACAATATGACTATGCCGTGGGAAGGCGAGCACTTTATAGTCAACTTAATAAATTATGTTTTTCCTAATTTAAGGGAACATAATTTTAGTTCCGATGATGCTACTTATATGGAGGCAAGGGCACTCATAACTCCCCTTAATGAGGATGTCAACAAGCTAAATGCAAAGTGCCTTCATATTTTTCCTGGAGTGGAGACCACTTACTACTCTTTTGACTCTGTCAGTGATGATTTTAGAAACTTATACCTACCCGAATTATTGAACTCTATTAATCCGGGGAATCTACCTTCACATAAGTTGACCTTGAAAAAAGGCGCACCAATTATGCTTCTCCGAAACGTCGACCAAAAAATCGGATTGTGCAATGGCACACGGCTTATATGTAGAAGCTTTGGTAGGAATGTGATCGAAGTAGATATTCTTGGAGGTAGATTTAGAGGTATTAGAGTGTTTCTTCCACACATGCCACTCAAAAGTGCAGAAGATGCCAGAATGCCGTTCGAATTGACAAGGAAGCAATTTCCAGTGCGGTTAAGGTTCGCACTTACAATTAACAAGTCTCAGGGCCAGAGAAGTGTGTGAGATTCCGGAGGTTTCCACATGAGCCTGGTGCTGGAAGCTGCACAGAGTGTTTCGGCTTCCTACTCTGGTTGAGGAAATCCCAGACAATTGGTAATGTCGGAATATACCTGCCAAATCACGTGTTCAGTCACGGCCAGCTATACGTTGCATTATCGCGGGGGGTCTCAGAAATTACAACAAAGATTTTGGTCAAAAACTTTACGGTCGACGGTCAAGCAGGCGTGCACACTAAAAATATCGTCTACAAGGAGGTATTTGATCTTATTACTAGAAGATTGGCAAATTCTGGGTGATATAATCACCAACCAAAAATCCTCAAACTTAGAGTGAAGGTTCATTCTCCGCTTTCTCACAGAAATCTGGCCCGTACAACCAAGGTTATACTTCCCCATATGTAATTTTTCTTAATTGTCGCACAGACCATTAATGCATCACCACCGCGGTTTGCTGTGGATATTCGTTGTGGTTCACTTAGTGATATAATCGTTGCGGTTTGCACGGTCAAATTCAGGGCAAAGCCGTGGCGGTTTGTTGTAGCAAACCTCTGTAAAGCCGGATCAGTTTGCGAGTACGGGCGCAGAGCCGTTGTGCCTCCGCAGTGGCTGTGCTGCAGCATAACACATGTCTTAATTGAACTTCTGTTCTAAATTTTGGGTTTCAACAAGGTTCTCCATGAAATCTCCCTCTATTATACACTTTTTTATTGATTCATTCCCCCAACATCATTAATATCTTCACACTGATTCAATCTCAATGACTTATCAGGTTTTGTACCTGCATTAATTGGTGTGCTCGAAGGCTTCCTGCAAGAGAGAAGCTTTTTTGACCTTTACCTACTTAGCTATGAAGATGACATGTTCATCCATTACCATGTAGTAGGCTATAAGAATGTCTGTATAAAAGAATGTATCAGAATGCATGTGTTTAATACCTTTTATGTATTTAGCTCACAACATATATATTCCTGTGGAAAAAAGGGCATATTTTTTTTTCAATATGTTGCAATCTTTGAACAATAAACTTAAATTCTCATTTATCATTAACTAAATATAACATTGGATAAGTATCTATAGACCCCCAATATGTGTAACTATTGAAATGTTAAGAGTTACAAACATTGAGTGGAGAATATCAAATTTATTACACTTTTTTTGGTTTTATTACAACCACATATTTCTTAAATGTACATAATTACTAAGCATTAAGTAGAAAAACAAACACTTTAGATTTCTTAATGCGATGAATTTTTCAAGATTGACACAGACACAGAGTTTTGAACTATTTAAAATATATAAAAATTAAAATTGAACTTCAATTCCGACCTGTATTGTGGGGGAAGCCGCTCAAGTATTTTTATGCTTAAAAAAGTTTGAGCATCTATTTCCCATATTATTGGCAACAATATCAAATCATGAGGAAGTGTTTGGAGGATTGTTTTTATCAAGTTGATTTTTGAAGAAAACATTTTTATACACTTCTTAAATTCTTTGTTTTTTGTACCATTCCAGATTATAGTTATCATCTAATGTCTTTAATAATATTTGCATCATCTCTGTGGAGTTATCACATTAGTTTAGTGCTATGCCAGATTTCTTACAAAATTTCTTGAGATGTTGCCGTCTATCAAGTAGATTTGGAGTGGAGGAGGAACCTGTCTTCAAGCAAGCATTACTCAATCGCTGAGAATTATTCCACATAATTCCTTCCTAATACTTCCCCATTGTTTATGTTTAAACTCCGTATTAATGATTTTTTGCACGTTCTTTTGGGATGTTCTGTTATCTTTTTTGATAAAGTTGATTGATGATAAGCTCAGTTGGAAACTTTTGAACCATAGATTTAGAGGAGTTAGATATGGAATCAATAAATATGCAGACATTTGGTAGCAGTGAATGTTTTTTACTTTTAATATATTTTGACATTGTCTATGGAACAGAAGTGTGGTAGCTGCAGTCACAAAGCTCTCTCTCATGGTCAAAGCTCTTAGCCATTTGGAACTTACAAAAAAAATTAAATATTGTGTCCAGAGGTTGAAATAAATAGAATGTTGTTCTTCCTTTTAGCCATTGTCAACATAGCTGATAGCTGCAATTCTTGAAAATCTTTTGTATCAATTTGTGTTTTTTCTTATATATCTATTTTTAATAACACAAATTGTTATGGTTTTGATTATGTTACTTATTCTGTGGTTTTTGTTGCTCTCTTAGTTGGAGGGATATTTGGGTTTTGCTCTCATAATGCGTACATTTGTGAGTTAAAAGACATCATTTAGACGAATGTGAATGTCGATGTGATGGTTTGATGACTGTTGCATTTAAAAATTCTATGGCCAAAAGGTATAGATGTGTTAATAGTCAACGGGCATTTGATACGGTCTCGAATGTGGCACATGATGAGTGTAATCACCGTAGCGAGTGTCGCCATGCCCCTATGAGTGTTGTTGCTCCCGACACGTGCTGCCGCCACCGATCAATGTCGTTGCCCATGCCTATTGCTGCATAACAAAATTACCCCTTGCCAAAAGCTACCACCCACTTAATGTTTGCCACATGAGGGGACATTATGAGCTTTCGCCGCGGCCTTCGCCAGCTCAAATACGTGTGCAACCCGCCGAATACAGGCAGATCCCGCTATGAGTCAGCGAACATGGGGGGAAAGCCTGCTCGAATGGGGCGAAGCTGCTTGAATGTCGCTGGTCCCCACTGCTCGCGGCTCCCTGCTAATTGTGGCTCCCCGCTACTCGCGGCTCCCCGCGACTCGCGGCTCCCCGCGACTCGCGGCTCCCCGCGACTCGCGGCTCCCCGCGACTCGCGGCTCCCCGCTACACGCGGCTCCCCGCGACTCGCGGCTCCCCGCTACACGCGGCTCGCCTCTACTCGCGGCTCCCGGCTACTTGATCATTTTAAGTACTCATATTTATATATTTATATTTTTTGAATGAAAGTCAGTACTCAAATGCGGGCGCAGCCCGCTCGAATGCGGGCGAAGCCTGCTAAGAGTCAGCGAGCATGGGCGAAGCCCGTGCGGAGCTGCTCGTATATATATGTACATATATATATATATATATATGTATATGTGTATATATATATATGTATTGTCATATATGCATGTAGTAAAATAGCAACATTCACTCTCTCTCTCTTTCTTTCTCAGTCACGTGGGCCAAACCCCGGATTGATTTTTTTCCACTTCTTTGTTGCACGGGTAGAGGGAGGAGAAGTCTTCCCTCTCCTTTTTTTTCCCTTATCCTATTACATAGGTGGGCATGCCTAAGATTTAATGTATATATAAATATATATTAAAACGTGTCAGATCTAAGCAAAGAGAAAATGAATTACAGTCTGCGACATTGATTCGCCATCAACCGTATGAATCACAAGGAGAATAATGCAACAATGTATCACGAACTCGATACACATGAGTTCGGTGGGTTTCTTCATATCGGATGGGAAACACACCCAATAATTCTCCCCGTTCACAACAATGAGGAGGAAACCACCATTCCGAAAATCCTCAGACAATGTTCAAACTTCCCCCTCGGTAATGACTTTGTGAGGATATCTGCTCTGTAGTCATTTGTATGCACTTTCTACAAGTCGAGCTCCTTCTGCTCCAAAACATCATGTATCCAATGATACCGCGTATCAATGTGCTTGAACCTCAAGTAAAAGGTGAGGTTCTTTCCCAAATGAATTACATTATGCCTGTCACATAGGAGTGTGTAGTGCTCCTGAGTTAAACCCTACTGCTTGATGAAAGGCTTCATCCAAAGAAGCTCTTTTACTGCATTTGTGATCCCAATAAGCTCTTCCTACGTATTATACAGTGTGATGCACTTATACAATCTCAATTACCATGACAACTCCCCTTGTAAACATGATCAGGTATCCATAAGTCGATTTCCTAGAGTCCAAATCTTCAACCATATCAGCATCAGTGTAGCCTAGTAGCTTTGGCTCACTGTCTCCAAACTTCAACATCAAATCTGACATTCCCTACAAGTATCTCAAAATCCATTTCAATGCATTCCAATGTTCTCTCCTATAATTGGAGAGAAATCTGCTAACAGTGCCACCATAGACCTAAAGTATGTTCTTTTAGAGCCCACAATGGTTATGAAAAGATAAGTACTTGAATTTTATTCAATTACAAGAGTAAGATTTGGTGGAAAGGCTATAAAGACCAAAATTGGGGAAAATAAGTTGAAGGTTAAAAGTATCTAGTTTTCTACCTAAACTACCTAGAGGGGGGTGAATAGGTGAGTTCTATGTTTTTTAGCGGATAAAAAATTAGTAACAAACAATCACACAGAAGCACATCATAGACACACAGATTTATAGTGGTTCCTCAAAATGGGTACGTCCACTGTCCCACCTCGCCTATCTAGCATTTATGCTAGACTTGGCTACTTCACAGAAACTCAGATTATAATAATCTTACATCTCAGAGCCTCAACTCTTACAACTCGGAGATAATTCTCTTACAACTCGGAGATCAATCTCTCATACAACTCGATCCAATAAACCTGCATCTACAAACTCGGAAGTAGAAAACTTTGATCTGAAACTTCAGAATCTGACTAGATCAAGAACACCTTTTGTAGAATCTGAAATCAGTGATCTGTCGAATTTTTTCTTGTTTGGAATTTCTGATCGTGAACGTTTCCGAGCACAACAGATCGGGAAAGAAACTTCTCGTCCGTTCACGATTTAGGTTAAGAGACATTTTTGATTCCTTGTAATAATTGATTATTGAAATGAAATCCTTGATATATATTTATAGAGGAATCCATTCACAATGGCGAGAAATTATCTTCCAAAATGAGATTCCACATGTACTGCACATGACCATCATTTTGAAATAGAACCTGTAATGCCCTTGAATTTTCTATAATTATTTTAATCCCTTTATGACGCAATAATGACATAAGGGCGTTACGTTGACGCATAATTAACGGTGCGTCGTCGTTACTGCGAGATTTTGTTCGTTGGGGTGAGTCAGCCAGTTTTTTTTGACTCATCAGAATTAGAGTTTTGACTTGAAAAATTAAAGTAATTAATTTTAAGCGTACTTGTGAAGTTTTGTTGCGATCCGGGCTTAATTGGGATCTCAGTGAATTTTATAAGGATTTTTTGTTGTTTTAACTTTGGGGAATTTTAACCCAAGTTTGGTCTGTCAGATCCTAATTTCGACTCCGTCGTTGGATTTATAGCACCATCATTTAGTTTCGGTGCAAATTTCATCGAAAACCGAGATGATTTGGTCACCCTCGTCGTTTGAGTTTTTCATCGAAAACCGATTTGGTCATGTTAGGACTTGTGTTCTAGGGTTTACTCATCTTCAATCTCTCCTTCCTTCAATTTGAAGATGGGGGATGGTCTCCTGAAGGGAAATGTCCTTATGAGGGTGAATAAAGGAGGAGGAATTTCTGGTTGTGCTTTGGGAAGATTGGCTAGAGAAGGAAGACGAACCGATGCCGTTCGTTCCGCCTTAAGGTGCGCGCAGAAATCTACTTTCTGCGCGCATCGATCTTTGTGGCCATTTTCAGATATGAAACGGTCAGATCTAGGCTTTTGACTAAACACAAAAGTCATAGCCCATGGAAATACCTTTCCAACGAGTGGTTACACGTTTTCGTGCAAAGTCTGTAGCCATGAGAAAGTCTGATCGAATTTAATGGCTGATAGTATAAATGTGCAGAATCTGTAATATGTACGTAGCAGACTTTGAAGTCGATTTCAAGCGTGATACAACCAGATTTGGCCCTCCGACTAAACATGAAATTCGTATCTCTTGGAAATACCTTTCCAATGAGTGGTTAAACACTTTCACCGGATTTCTGTAGCATCAGGAATCTCTGTTTGAAGTTCTGCACTCTATACAATTTCTGCATGCTTTGTTCTTTTGGTTATGTAAATCTAATTTAGAACTATTAGAGAGATTGTGGATAGTTAGCGTGAAGTTTGTTATGAGTTGTTGGATTGATCCTTTGTAATCAAATGAAGAAGTGGAACGTACTAGTTGAGATGATTTGGTTGATAGATCCCTAGGTGAACTAGTGGGTAGGCAAGTTGGATTGTATAAACAAACTAGATATATGAATCGGTAAGATTAGCTAGATACTAGCAAGGTGATGAATATTGTGTGGAAGAGGATTGAATAAGGTTATTGCATGAATATGTGGAAGGATTGATAGTGCGTGAGTGTTTACCGCACTTGATCGATTGTGTTGATAAGGGACTCGGTAAGGAGCCCTTGTGAGCCGTTGAGCTCGAAATGTGAGATTACATGCGGTGTGAGTCGACACGTGGTATCGTAATCCTAGGTTAAGGATAGTGTGGCAGGTCTACGGGCTCGCTGGTCTTCACACCGAAAGGAGTTGACGGTTATACCTTGGGCGGTTGGGCTAGGTCCTCGATGCTCATTCCCAGGGATCCTCCCGTGCCAAGTGAACGGTTGGGCTTGGTCCTCGTGCTTTTCTGAGGGTCCTTCCGGGTCACATCATAGGCCAGTTCAGGGCTTGGTTCTCGGTGCACATCTACCCGAGACTCCCGCTAAGCCGTAGTACGCGTGTGAGCTCCACTATTGTGTTCTTAGCGTATAGGCGTATGGAGGCTTAGGCCAGGTAGTGTGGAGACCAGCCTAGTAGTGGAGATGCCTTCTCTACTATCACCGTCTGGCTACGATGGATGACGCCTGAGAGGTTAGCTACCTACTCGAAAAGTGGGAACTAAGAGTCTGTATCGACACAACAATTGCTTGTGCGTGATCATGGGTGAGTCATTGCATAGCATTCATGGCATTGCATTACATCGCATAGACAAGATCCTCATCGTATAAGTTTGTATGGGCACTCTTATACGATGAGTTACTTTACTGTTGAGCCGATCCTCAACTTATATGTCTGTATGGACATTCATATAAGTTGAGTACTTTCTGTTGTAGCTTACTCTTTCACACTTTGTTGTAGATGATAGAACTGCTAGGGCAATTCGTTTGCTCATTTATTGTGCTGCTATAAACATACATTGTTTACTGATCACTCTATACCACATGTTTGTACTATTACTTTATATACATATATTGTACCCTGTTCCTTTCTCCTCCCGATGCCGAGGAGTTGCCAGGGGAGCGGATGTGATAGCCACTTAGTCGTTATGACTAACGGATGCTACGTCTTCCATTTTAGGAGGAAACCCTGCAGACGGAGCAGCAACAGGTTTTGCAGTAGGACAGCCAGGCCAGAATGACAGGGCTTGAAGGGACGGTACGGTCATTACCGTCGGTGACAGATGTGAGTTTTTGAGAGACTTTTGATGTAGCCCCTTTTTGGCAAGTTTACTCGTACTCTGATACTTCGGAAGCTTGATGAAGCTTCTTTATTTATTTTACTTTTTGACTAATTATATGCTTTGTGTGGATTTTACTTCTGATTTTATTCTATTTGGGTTGGCATGATTGATATTGGTAAAGGCCGACAGAATAGGCGCCTTGTAGTACAGGCTAGCCCGAGTACTAGCGCTACCGCAAGGCGACTGTTCTGGGAATAAGACTCCTCTCGAGCCGTGTTTTGTGTTCCGGGAGGGGGGTCCTACAAATGGTATCAGCTTGTTATGATCCTGAATTAGAGAAGTCATTTAACAATGGTGCCACCCCCGTTCGATTAGTCAGATTGGGGACAAACTGACTTAGCGGAAGCAGTGGTGTGCCCATATGTAATTCACACTAAGTATGTCCAACTTTGACCTTAAGATTAGCCAACCTGACCATAGGTTTGTATTCTACGTGTAGATCCCAGTGCACGTTGATCCAGTGAGGGGCACCCTCACCCCTTCCGTACCCACATAGTTTCAGCAATCGGAGCTAGGGCAAATGCTCATAGCTATCCTGGATGCCTTCAGATCCCAACAAGCCCCCGTACAACAACAGACTCCGGGCTCAGATTTGGTGAGCACTTTCCGAGCTCTCTCCCCTCCTGCCTACCTTGGGACAGAGTCGGCAGTGCGTACGGAGGAATGGCTCGACATCGTGCAAGAACTGTTGGAAGGAATTAGATGTCCAAGCAACATGGTTGTGACCCTAGTAGTGACCCTCCTAGAACTGCACACCAAGAGTTAGTTGAAGTCCCTCATGGGCTCCACCTTTCAAGGGCGAGTGTATACAGAGATCAGCTGGAACGAGTTCTCGGGAGCCTTTTTGGAGCACTTCATTCCCTCGTCTGCTCGAGATGAACTTGAACAGAGATTCTTATAGCTAAAGCAAGGATCCAAGTCAGTGACGGAGTACCAGCGGGAGTTTCAGCATCGGGCTAGATTTGCTGACTCTTATGAGTTGGACGATAGAGGATATGCAAAAAGGTTCTACAAAGGCTTGCGAGACCCCCTGAGGCAAGCCCTTTTGTTTATAGCGGACTCCAGCCTGACAAAAATTATTGACATGGCGAAGAGGCTAGAAGCAGACCACTTGGGAAGTGGTAAAAGACCTGCTGAGGGTGTGATGGAAGTTGGCCCTAGCAACAGAAAGAGACACGACTTCGGAGGAGGAAGAGGACATCAGAGAGGTGACAGGCGCTTCCACCGAAATTATAGAGTGGAGCACCCGGTTCCACAGCCGCTAGCATTGCCTCCACCACCACATCCTCAACAGTTTCAGCAACCCGGTGGGCGGCAGGAGTGAGTGTGCTTCGAATGCAACCAAACGGGCCATATTCGACGCTACTGCACGTAACTATTTGGAAATGTGCCTCTTGCCCTCCCTCCGGCAGTTCCTCGAGGGCGGGGGCATATGCGTGGTCGAGGATGAGTACCACGAGGAGGAAACCCCGGACCTTCTTAGAATTAGGTGTTCGCACTGGACATGACACAGGAGCGGAACCCTCAGGAGGTGATTGCAGGTATGTTGCAGTTAGTTATCACATTTTCATTATTAATATTTAGTTGCTTAAGACATACTAGATATCTAGCCTTGAGTATTGCTATTGGTACTTAGGCACCGTAGTGGTCGGCGGGAAACCGGCCTATACGTTATTCGATACCGGTGCCTCACACTCGTTTGTGTCTGCGGACTTCATTAAATACCTAGGAAGAGTGCAATACTTCACAGGTATTGCTCGAAGAGTACGCCTCCCAGACAGATCTGAGATGACTACAACCGCCAAGTGCGAATTGGAGGTACTCATTGGGGGAAAGACCTTTGATACTCCTGCCACAGTTTCGAGAATACTAGAATTCGATCTCATTCTGGGCATGGCATGGTTGGATTGGCACTACGCAAGAATTGACTGCGTGGAGAAGCGAATTTACTTGAGACATGGAGACACTGATGTCATCTTTCAAGGTATAAAATTCACGCCTCGTTTATTATCATCTTCAATTCAGGCCTTGAAAGCTCACATGAGAGGGGAAGAAGTGTACATGATATGTTTTGAACTGAAAGAGATGAAAATAGATATGAAGGACGTGCGAGTGGTGCGAGATTTTACTGAGGTATTTCCTGAGAAATTGCCAGGATTACCCCCACATAAGAGAAGTGGATTTTCAAATTAAGCTAGTGTCAGGAGCCAAACCCGTCTCCAGGACCCCTTACCGAATGGCCCCGAAGGAACTCGCAGAGTTTAGGGTTAAGTTGCAAGAACTGGTGGAATAAGGGTTTGTTCCCCAACTCATCACCTTGGGGAGCCCCTGTTCTGTTCGTTAAGAAGAAGGATGGAACCTTGCGATTATGTATAGACATCGGGAGCTCAACCGAATGACGGTACGGAACACCTATCCGCTACCTCGGATCGATGAGTTGTTCGACCAATTGGTAGGAGAGCATTGGTTTTCCAAATTGGATTTTTGCTCGGGGTACTACCAGTTGAGAATATAGGAGGAGGACATTCAGAAAATGACCTTTAGCTCAAGGTACGGCTTGTACGAGTTCACTGTGATGCCGTTCGGGCTCACAAATGCCCCTTCAGCTTTCATGAGCTTGATGAACAAAGTGTTCGAGCCTTATCTAGATGTCTTCGTTATCGTTTTCATTGATGACATTCTGGTATACTCTAAGATGGAAGAAGAGCATATCGAACATCTGACCTTGGTACTAAAGAAGCTAAAAGAGCATGCCTTGTTTGCCAAGTTCAGCAAGTGCAAATTTTGGCTCCAAGAGGTTGCCTTCTTGGTCTATGTGATCAGTGGGGCTAGGTTAGCTGTGGATCCGGCCAAAGTGCGTGTCGTGAAGGAGTGGTCGCCCTTGAAGTCAGCGGCTGATGTACGGAGCTTCCTTGGACTTATCGGGTACTATCACAAGTTTGTAAAAGGCTTCTCAAAGATCTCCCTTCCTCTTACTACGCTGACAAAGAAAGGTGTGCCGTATAAGTGGACACCCCAGTGTGTAGCTGCGTTTCAGGAACTGAAGGACCGACTTACATTCGCACCCATCCTAGTCTTTCCATCCGGGAAGGAAGGATTTCAAGTTTATACTGACGCGTCGTATCAAGGAATGGGAGCGGTATTGATGCAGCACGGGCATGTGATTGCATATGCTTCAAGACAGCTGAAGAAGCATGAAATCAACTACCCGATACATGATCTAGAATTGGGAGCGGTGGTGTTCGCCTTGAAGATTTAGAGACACTATCTATACGACGTCCATTGCGAAATCTTTTTAGATCACAAGATTCTAAAGTACGTCCATACACAAAAGGAATTGAATTTGAGACAACGGCGGTGGCTATAATTTTTATGCGATTATGAATTCACTTTGAACTACCACCCCGGAAAAGCAAATTCTGTTGCTGATGCTTTGAGCAGAAAGTTATCGGAATCGAACTCGGAGTCCCGATTGATGAGAATGGAGTTAGCCCAGATGCTCGAAGAGATGGAGATCACCCTGGTATATAAAGACTAATCAGAGGGGTATACAGAGTACTTAACCGCGATGAGCATAGTCATTGATATTCGAGACCGAATCCGAGCAGAGCAAGGAAAGTATGCGGCTCTGGCCCCGACAATCAAGTCAATTGAAGATGGGACTACTGATGAGTATTCTCTAAATGACGGCCTCGTTCATCTCTGTAGCCGGCTTTACATTCCCAAAGACGGTAAAATTCGGGAAGACATCCTGAGAGGCACACTGCACTCAGTATTCTGTGCATCCTGGGATTGCCAAGATGTATGCCGACCTGCGGAAGACCATGTGTTGGCTGGGAAGGAAGAGGGACGTCCGATATTTTGTCACGTACTGCGAGGCCTGTCAAAGGGTGAAGGCAGAATGCAGGAGCCACATTGAATTTTTACAGTCATTTCCCATCCCTGAGTGGAAGTTCGAGGATATCTCCATAGACTTCGTCCACAGATTGCCTCGCTCATGCTCAGGAAATGATTCAGTATGGGTAATCGTTGACCGCCTGAAGAAGGTAGCCCGATTTATTCCTATGAAGAAAGAAGCTCATGTGGATGTTTTGGTACGCCTCTTTGTGGAGCAGTTCGTACGGTATCATGGTGTGCCAAAGACAATTGTTTCTGACCGGGATAGTCGGTTTACCTCTAAGTAATGGAGGGCCGTATAGGCATACATGGGTTCACGTATTACCTTTAACACAACATTCCATCCTAAAACGGACGGGCAGTCTGAGAGAACCATCAGAACAATGGAGGACCTATTGAGACTGTGTGTATTGGATAGAGGAGAGCCGTGGGAAAAGCACTTACCCCTGGTGGAATTTTCATATAAAAATAGTCATCATGCCAGTATCGGGATGGCTCCCCATGAAGCCCTTTACGGAAGGAGGTGTAGAACCCCCTTGTCATGGGTACAAAATGTAACACCTATACCCGTCACGTGCAAAATAATAGAGGGTCTGGCAGGGGCCCCACACCATATTTTACAAACAGGCGAAGAAGCTACGAAATAATATCAAAACCATCGTATCCTAACACAGAGCATTCTAGCGGAAGCTTCATGGTAGAAAACTTGAACTCAAGAAATACAAGAGGTGTCCACTAAATAGGATAGAAATGTATACAATAATAGTTTGGCCTTAATGCATTACACGTTACTCTTAATAAAAGTGTGGTTTACAAACTTCGGCACACAAGCTAGCCACACATGAAAAAGAGTAAACAAAGCATAGCCTTCCAGGGCTAGCGGCAGCAGCAGGGACTTCAGCCCTTTATTTCCCGCTTGGACCTTCACTACCTGTGTAAAGATAATCCACCAAGCGGTGGCAAACAGGGCAACGGTCAGCAATTAACTGACCACTTATAACGACCCTGCCCCTGGCATGGGGCAGCGGAATTCCTTCCCTGCAAAGCATTTATTCACACAGCAATCACACAGCATATATGTATAACAATACACAGAGGAAGTGCACAACCGCATAAGTCAATACATATCACAAATGCCGGCACAACGACCCGACGATCCGTGCACTCAGAGCACATTGTTGGTGTACCAGAAAACCAGGGTCCCACCACCGTTCAGAGGTCCCAAACATGACGGTCTATTATGAGCATTCCTAGTCTTTATGGCGCGCAGGCCAAAGACTCTTGCTATGTGATCCTAACCGGGCCTTAAGCACACAAGGTTAGACAACCATAACGCGGGTACAGATCCGCTTTACCCGTAGCTCATCATTGTCAGTCGTCACACCAGACTGACACGGGTACAACTTCACCTTGCCCATTCGCCACCAAGGCCTTTCTAGTTGCAGCCCAATGGCTCAACTTCGTACATACTGGCACTCATGACCAAATGGATTGAGCACCAAGCACTAACCCTCAACAATTTTCCTGGACTTCTTCTAGTACTTCCTGCTGCACCAAGCTACAGGTATCCACTAAGGACTCCATACAAACAACCAATGTACACGGAGTCTCCTCCGATTTGCAAACAAAGCATCACCAATCTAGACCAACATGTCCGGATGGGCTTCACACAGCATGCCTTACCGTACTACTCACTTCCGGTTCTAATGCAAATAAACAATGGATGAACCACTAATCCCGAGGGAATCACTTCGCCATCCACCTTTTGGTGGAGGATTCCTATGCAAATGCAGGAAAGAAGGACTTCACTTGTCCAAGTAGGAATTCGTTACCCTAGAAAGACGCTTTGGAGCCATCGAAGTTCTAGTCGGTTGGAAAGCACCGCAGCAGCTTTGCCTCCACAGAACTGGCCTCGGATCTTGAATCGGAACTCGGGAGCTCCACCGGTGGCTTGATCATCTCCTCCTTCTTCTTCCTCCTCTCCCTTCTCTCTTCTCTTTTAGAAAGAGAATGGCCAAATTAAGAATGGCCTCTTAATTCCAATCTCTTGCTTTAACCAAGCAGGAAATCATCTGAGCCCTTGGATCCAGGATGAAGAAAACGAACGACTACAAATTGGTCTCAAAGTCCAATATTTGGGCTGACACGGCCTGTGATACGCCCGTGTCTTAGGCCGTGTACTGTAAGCGGTACACGAACCGACTCAACCCAGAGAAGAACACAGCATGTGACACGCCCGTGTCATCTGCCGTGTGTCCTGACACAGCTTTCGACACGCCCATGTCTAGCCCGTGTTCTCTAGGCCGCACAGCCTTGGCTAAAACCCGAGAGGGACGCGCCCTCTGACACGCCCGTATCACTGGGCATGTGCCTGCTCAATGCCACTCAACGCCCTCACATGGCGTTGAGTGCTCACACAGAGAGGGACACGGCTTGGGACACGCCCGTGTCCCAGGACGTGTGCTTCACTCAACCCCACTCAACGCCTCTCATGGCATTGAGTGCTCGAGACAACACCCAGAGTAGGACACGGCTTGGGACACGCCCGTGTCCCAGGCCGTGTTCCTCACTCAACGCTTTCTCGAGACCAAAAACACTCTCAAGGAACCTGTCCAGCCTGAACTCCAAACTTGGGATTTTTGGAGTGTTACAATCCCCTCCCCCTTACAATAAATTTTGTCCCGAAATTTGCACACAGTAAGTAAATTCATAAACCATAAAATTATACCTCCAAAGGTTCGTTACAACAAAAGAGGCACGATACAACAGTTTCAAACAAACAACTCGGGAAACTCTGCTCGCATGGTCTGCTCCCGCTCCCATGTTAGCTCTTCACGGCCACAATTGTCCCACCGGACTTTGACCATCCCAATTGTCTTGTTTCACAACTATTTGTCCGCCCTATCTTCGATCCGAATGGGTCTAACCTTCGTCGTTAGCAAATTGTCGACTGATATTTGATTTGCATCAATCACCTGTGATTGCTCTGTCACCGCTTTCCACAATATCGATACATGAAACACATCGTGTAAATCACTCAACTCCAGCGATAGTGCTAGCCGATAGGCAGCTTCACCAATACGCTCTCCCACTTCAAACGGTCCCAGATACCTCGGGCTCAGCTTTTTTAGCTGTTGTATCCTGGACGCACCTTTAAAGGGTTTAATCTTCAAGTATACCCAATCGCCCACAGCAAACTCCACGTTTCTGTGTTTGGCATTGAAATACTTAGCTTTCCTATCTTGCACCACCAATAGCCATTCACGTACCAACCGTATGATTGAGTTGGCGTCACAACTTCGTTTCGCCAGTCTCTGCCCAGGCCAAAGGTGTGCGACACTTCCTACCGTATAAGGCCTCAAAGGGCGCCATTTGGATACTAACCTGGTAGCTATTGTTGTAGGCGAACTCAATCATGAAGAGATGATCTTCCCAACTCTTACCAAAATCAAGCGCACACATTCGGAGCATATCCTCCAATGTTTTGTTGGTCCTTTCGGTCTGACCATCCGTTTGAGGATGAAAGGCCGTACTGAAATGCAATTTCGTACCCAATAGTTGGTGGACTAATCTCCAGTCACTCGAAGTGAAACGCCCATATCGATCGTTGACGATGCTACGGGGCACTCCGTGTAACCGTACAATCGTATCCACATACATCTTTGCCAACTTTTCAACTGGATCGTCCTTTCGGTTCGGGATGAAATGCGACACCTTAGTTAACCAGTCCGCAATCACCCACACCGCATCATTCCCACGTCGTGATCTCGGCAGCCTATGCACGAAATCCATGGAAATATCATCAAATTTCCACACAGGGATAGACAGTGACTTCAGAAAACCTCCTAGTTTTTTGCATTCATCCTTTACTAAGCCACACGTTTGACATTTTGCAACATAGTGCGCTATGTCTTTCTTCATTCTAGGCCACCAGAACAGTTTCTTCAGATCTTTATACATTTTTGTGCTCCCGGGGTGAATCGAATATCTTGTAAAGTGTGCTTCATACATCACCTCTTCATGCAATTTACCCCTATTTGGGATACACAACCGATCATCCTTCCGAAAAAGGCCATCACTAAATGAAAACTGAGCATCTGTACTTCCTCCGCGTATCTTTGTAAACTTTCATCCAGTGTTGTTGCTTGCCAAACTCTATGTGCCAGGTCACACTGTACCTCTGTCCAGTTCAAGCATTCATTAGCAGTGGTATTCTTGTCAACACAAGAGATATCTAATGCTTCTAGTTCTCTAATTAACCTTTCGTCATGTTGTAGCAACCAATTCGCTCTTGCCGAGTTCTCCGACTCAAGGCATCCGCAACTACATTCCCCTTATCGGGAGTGTAATGAATCTGGAAGGTGTAATCACCAAGAAATTCCATCCACCTTCTTTGTCGCATGTTCAACTCTTTCTGATTCAACAGATACTTCAGGCTCTTATGGTCCGTGAATATATCCACTTTCATGCCATAAAGATAATGACGCCACAGTTTAAGTGCGAATATTACCACTGCCAACTCCAAATCATTGACGGGGTAATTCCATTCATGCACTTTAAACTAGTGTGAGCCATATGCTATCACTTTCCCAAATTGTAAGAGAACGCAGTCTATGCCTCTCCATGATGCATCACTATACACCTCAAAGCCATCCAGACCACATAGCGACGTCAAGATTGGCGTCGTGGTCAAACAGTTCTTTAGCTCTTCAAAAGCTTGTGCGCACTCGGGCGTCCAAACGAACTTTTGATCCTTCCTTGTCAGTGTAGTGCGAGGCAAGGCTATCCTTGAGAAATTCTCTACAAAGCGTCGGTAGTAGCCTGCAAGCCCAAGGAAACTCCGGACTTTTGCTACTGTAGAGAGAACAGGCAACTCCTATATCGCAGCTATCTTCGCAGGATCCACCGCTATGCCCTCTCCACTAACGACATGGCCAAGGAAAGCCACTGATGATAGCCAAAACTCGCACTTAGAGAACTTGTCATAGAGCTTACTCTTCCTCAGGGTGTGCAATACGATCCGCAAGTGATTTGCATGATCTTCGTCGGATTGGGAGTATACGAGGATATCGTCAATAAAGACTATCACAAAGAGATCCAGATATTCCCTAAACGTCTGATGCATCAGGTCCATAAATACCGATGGCGCGTTTGATAGCCCAAACGGCATTACTGTGAACTCGAAGTGACCATAGCGTGTGCCAAATGCTGTTTTAGGTATGTCACTTTCCCGAACTCTCAACTGATAATAGCCTGATTTTAAATCCAACTTAGAATATAAAGTCGAGCCCACTAGTTGATCGAACAAATCATCGATCCGTGGAATCAGATATTTGTTCTTTTCGGTCAACTTGTTCAGTTCTCTGTAATCAATACATAGACGCAAGCTACCATCCTTCTTTTTCACAAAGAGAACCGACGCGCACCAAGGGGATTGACTTGGGCGTATAAAGCCTTGCTCTATCAATTCTTGTAACTGAACCTTTAGTTCTGCCATTTCTTTTGGCGCTACTCGATAAGGAGAGCGGGCCACAGGTTTCGCATCGGACACCAGTTTGATAACGAAGTCGATGTCCCTTTGGGGAGGCAACCCCGGAAGGTCTTTTGGAAATACATCAGCATAGTCCGATACAATCGGCACCTCACTTACACTGGCCTTCGGCTCCACTGCCTAAACGAGTGTGAAGTATAGCTCCACACCCTTCCGAACTGCTTTAATGACTTGGAGAGCAGATATCAAAATTCTACTCATCCCTTGCATGCCATTGAACTTAGTCATTTGTTCGGTACTCTGACCCAGTGTTACTTCTTTCGAAGTGCAATCGATACAGGCATGCTTCTCTGAAAGCCAGTCCATACCAAAGATAATATCAAACTCTGAGATCAGCAACACTGATGTTTCCATTATGAAATCCCGACTCCCTATCTTTACCTCAACAAAACAAGACTTATCTGCGCTCATAATACATTCGTTAGGTAATAACACCTTCAAGCTATCTGTCGTGGTCCGTATAGGCACCCCGATTCGCAACACGAAATCTTCAGATAGAAACAAATGTGAAGCACCTGTATCAAATAGTGCTCTTGCTGGATAATCCTTTATAAGGAAAAAACCTATAATGTCACGATTACAACAAGTACAGTACAAACACATAGTACAATTACAACATATAACATATAGTAAAACTATGACCTACTCGTACCTGTAACAACATCGATCTGCTTGATGGCCTCCTGTTGTCCAAGATTGTACACTCGGTGTTGTATTGTGATGCAGAAGACTCCGCTACAGCCTTCCCTTTTTCGGCATAGGATGCACCCGGCTTCTTCTCGCTCTTTGGAGGGCCAACTCGACAATACCGAGCAAAGTGTCCTGGCTTGCCACACGTGTAGCAAGTACGAGGGTTTGAACAAGTAGACACCTCCGAAACAGCTACTGAAGGAGTTTGTCCAGCAAATTTTGACTTCTTTCCCCATTTCCTTCAATACCCAAACTTCTCCTGACGCGGCGGCTTGAACTCCGGCTTTGTAACAGCCAAGTTCCCTTTGCCTTGTCCTCTTTTCATATCCGCCTCCAAAGACCGAGCTGTACAGACCAAGGCTTGAAACCCCTGGATCACAGAACTCGAGAGCAAGTATCGAAGCTCAGCTCGTAATACCTAGTAGAACTGACTGGTCTTCCGCTCTTCGTCAGCAAAGATAACACCCGCATAACGTCCCAAACGCGTAAACTCATGTAGATAGTCGTCCACATTATGCTCTCCTTGAGTTAACCGCTGGAAATCCATTTCCATAACAATCCTCTGCTGCATTGGCAGATGTTTTGCCAGAAATAATCGAGAGAATGTTGAAGTTGGAGACCGGGCGGTCTGGCGGTCTGGCTTGGCGGGTTAATGACCGCGCGGTCTGGCGGTTTCCCTTCAGCGGTTTGGTTGCTGTGTGTTGCTGTCTGAGGTCCAAGCGGTCTAGAGGTTTGTCTCTGGCGATATGGAGACCGAGCGGTCTGGCGGTCTCCCATGGCGATCTCTCTCTCTCTCTCTGGTAGTAGCCGAGCGGTTAGTCTTTCTATCAACCGCGCGGCTTGTGCGGTTTGTGTCTGTATAGTCCGCTTGTGTCCTGTAAATTTTTAGTCCCACATCTCTTATTTATTTTCTCTCCTCTCTCTTCCATTCTATATAAGGGAGGCCATACCTTTGTAATAGATATCTTTTTGGGCATAATAAAATTTCAGTTATACCATTTTCCGGTCTCTTTTTTCTTGTTCTCATATGGTATCAGAGGACTCGATTTCTTCCACCTGATTGTGCAACTTTGTTCGTGCGGTCTGCTCGGCCCTGTCCGCGCGTTTTTTCATTCTCTCCTTTCTATCTGCGACCTTCTCTTTGTCGCCACGGCTTTCTCCTAGTCGCTGCGGCCTGTTCTTCTCTTTGTCATTGCCCTTTGTGTGTGCGGCCTCTCTTCTCTCTCTAGTTCTATCCACGACCTGTTTTCGCGGTTTCTCTGCCTCTGTTTTTCCCGCGATCTCCTTTGTTTCGCGCACCTCCTCCTCTGTTCATGCGGTCTCTGCTGGTCGCACTCCCTGCTCGCCTTTCTTACGAACCTTTTTAGTTCGCGCGGTTTACTATTTCCCCTGATTCGTGCGGCCTTCTCTCTAACCGTATGACCTTCTCCCTGCTTTGATCTGCTTCTTGGTTGTGTCCATTGCAGTTTCCTTTTTTTTGTCCGTTGCGGTCTTCGGGTTCTCACGAACTTCCTTGTGTTCGTGTTGTGTTCGCTGATTGCCTGTTCGCGCGACCTGTTTCTCTGTTTGCGCGGCCTGTTTCTCGGTTCTCTCGAACTTCCTTTTAGTTTGCGTGACATGTCTCTCTGCTCGCGCGACCTATTCCTGCTCATATGGCTCTCTTCGATATCTCTACTTTCTCCTCTTCTTCGGAGCCTTCTGCCTCGGTGGTCACGTCTTCTAGTAGTGCCCACTTTGTTACTCAATGAAAATGGTTTATCGACTCAGGTGCAACCAATCATATGACCGGCTCTCCCCAGTGTTTTTCTCTCCTGGAAACACATGATCAGGGTCCCCCGGTTACTCTCGTAGATGGCTCTCCATCCCCGGTCCATGGGACGGGAGTGGTTCAAGTCACTCTGTCTCTTCAATTGGCGAATACTCTCTATGTGCCCAAATTCCCGTGCAACTTAATATCTGTTACCTCTCTATGAAAGCAATTACGGTGTTCCGTCACATTTACTTCTACTTCTTGTTCTTTTCAGGATCTGGACTCCCAGCGGACGATTGATACTGGGACTGAGAGTGGCGGCCTATTCTTTCTCGACAATGTTTCTGCTCTATCCGCCTTCTCCTCCACCTCCATAGATCTACTCCAATGGCATCTTCGCCTTGGTCATGCTCCTCCACGTCTTCTTCGTCAGCTTCTGCCCCAACTTACTCCATAAAGTCCTCCCCTAAATTGTGAGGCCTGTCAGCTTGGCAAGCATCACCGCTCCTCCTTCCCACCAAAGTAAGTTCGTGGATCTTCCCGACCGTTTGATCTCATCCACTCTGATGTTTGGGGTCTTTCTCCTACCCTTACCGTTGGTCGGGGAAGTTCATATTTTGTCATGTTTATTGATGATTTCTCTCGTTGTACGTCGGTGTATTTTTTAAAAGATCGCTCCAAATTATTCTCTGTATGGACGTCTTTCTATCTCATGATCAAAACTCAGTTTGATGTTTCAATTAAAGTATTTCGATTTGATAACGCCCAAGAATATCTCAGTCATGCTTTTTCGTCCTTCTGTATACAACATGAGATTATTCATCAAACTAGCTGTGTCTATACTTCACAATAAAATGGTGTGGCGGAGCGCAAAAACCGTCACCTCCTTAATGTCACTCACACTCTGATGACACAAATATAGGTTCCTCGTTCCTATTGGGGCTATGCCGTTCTCATCTCCTGTTTCCTCATCAATCGCATTCCCTCCAACGTTCTCCATGGTCAAACCCCATTCTCTATTCTCTATCCAGGCAAGGAGCCTTTTCCTCTCCCTCTCCGAATCTTTGGCTGCACGGCATTTGTGCATGCCCCATCTGCCACCCGTGATAAACTATCTCCTCGCTCCACCAAATGTGACTTTCTGGGGTACTCCACCACTTGGAAAGGCTATTGTTGCTTTGACCCCGTTCTTCGTAAGCAGTTTATCTCCGCTGACGTTAATTTCTTCGAGAATGCATCCTACTTCTCGGATGACTCCTCTCCTCTTCACCCAGCTTCTGATTCTCCTGTTATTCCCTTCGTTCCCTCGTCTCCTACTGCGATATCCACCCCTACACCGTCTCTGTCCACTCCTCTCCCTCTGCCTCTCTCTCCCACTTCTCCGCCACCATCTCCCTCATCTCCGCCGCCGTCGCTCTCTCCTCCCGGGCCAGATCTCTCTGCCACGGATGCTCCGGTTACCGAGGGACCTGCTGATCTGGATCTTTCTATAGCTCTTCGCAAAGGGGTGCAGACGTGTACCCTACACCCCCTTGCCGTTGTTGTTTCATATAATCTTCTTACCTCTTCCCGCAAGGCCTTTGCGCTGGATATCTCTACCACTACCACACCTCGTTCCTACCAGGAGGCCCTTGTTATTCCTCACTGGAAGATGGCCATGGATGAGGAAATGGCGACCCTAACGGAGCGGGGTACGTGGACTCTTGTTCCTCCTCCATTCGGTACTGATGTTGTTGGCTGTCGCTGGGTCTTTGTGGTCAAATTTGGCCCGGACGGCACTATGGAACGTTATAAGGCTCGCCTTGTTGCTAAGGGCTTTACTCAGACCTATAGGGTTGATTACTTTGACACCTTCTCTCCCGTGGTTCATCTCAGTACTATACGGGTCCTTCTTTTTGTGGCGGTCAATAGAGATTGGCCGATTTCCCAGCTGGATGTCAAGAATGCCTTCCTTTATGGTGATCTTCAGGAGGCCGTCTATATGGAGCAACCTCCTGGGTATGTTGCTCAGGGGGAGACACGAGTATGCCGGCTGCAGAAGGCAATCTATGGCCTCAAGCAAATCCCTCGAGCCTGGTTTGACAAGTTCAGCGGTATCGTGGCGG
Source organism: Platanthera zijinensis (assembly GCA_039513925.1). Classification (NCBI taxonomy): domain Eukaryota; kingdom Viridiplantae; phylum Streptophyta; class Magnoliopsida; order Asparagales; family Orchidaceae; genus Platanthera; species Platanthera zijinensis. The sequence continues at coordinate 92,768,846 of CM077098.1, read as the reverse complement.
CCGTTGGTTTTGCGCGAAGCTCTGCCGATCACTCGCTATTTATTCACAAGACCTCCTCGGGACTGGTGGTTCTTGCTGTGTACGTCGATGATATTCTTCTCACTGGCTATAACCAGGAAGGAGTATCCTTGACAAAGCGGCATCTTCGTCAACATCTTGTCACGAAAGATATGGGCTCTCCAAAGTACTTTCTGGGGATCGAAATCTCTCGGAAGCCCAACTCCTTAGTCCTATCCCAGCGTAAGTATGTCCTTGATCTGTTAAAAGAGGCAGGATTGACTGGGGCCAAACCTGCCCGATGCCCCATGGCAATTGGAGAAGACAAAACCTGGACAAATGATTCGCCTCTTCTTTCAGATACTAAGCGGTACAGGCATCTAGTTGGTAAGCTCATATATCTCACAGTGACCAGGCCTGACATTTCCTATGTTGTGGGAAAGGTGAGTCAATTCATGCAAGCACCTAGGGAGTGCCATCTACAGTCCGCCTTGCGGATCTTGGAGTATGTCAAAGCAGCGCCTGGGAAAGGATTACTCTTTCAGAAGAATGATCATCTGAGGGTTGAAGCATACTCAGATGCGAGTTACGCTGATGACAAAGGGGATTGCAAGTCTACCTCCGGTTTATGCACCTTTGTTGGAGGAAATCTAGTAAGCTGGAAGAGCAAGAAGCAGTCTGTCGTTTCCAGGTCCAGTGTTGAAGCAGAGTATCGAAGTATGGCATCGACCACTTGTGAGTTTAAATGGCTACGGGCTCTCATGCTGGATTTAGGAGAGGTCTACAACCATCCTCTACCTATGTTGTGTGACAACAAGGCTGCCATATACATCTCCAAAAATCCGGTCTTCGATGAAAGAACCAAGCACATTGAGGTCGACTGTCATTTCATTCATGAAGAGATTTTGAAGGAACAAATTTGCACTCCCTTCGTCACTTCTGATAAAGAGCTGGCTGACATCTTCACCAAGCTAGTATCCGCCTCGTTTCTTCATATTTGTGACAAGCTGGGCATGATCGATATATATACTCCAGCTTGAGGGGGAGTGTTGAAGTTAGAGACCGGCCGGTCTGGCGGTCTTGCTTGGCGGGTTAATGACCGCGTGGTTTGGCGGTTTCCCTTCAGCGGTTTGGTTATTGTGTGTTGCTGTCTGAGGTCCAAACGGTCTAGCGGTTTGTCTCTGGCAACTTGGAGACCGGGCGGTCTGGCGGTCTCCCATGGCGATCTCTCTCTCTGGTAGTAGCCGAGCGGTTAGTCCTTCTATCTAACCGCGCGGCTTGTGCGATTTGTGTCTGTATAGTACGCTTGTGTCCTGTAAATTTTTAGTCTCACATCTCTTATTTGTTTTCTCTCCACTCTCCTCTATTCTATATAAGGGAAGTCATACCTTTGTAATAGATATCTTTTTAGGCATAATAAAATTTCAATTATACCATTTTCCGGTCTCTTTTTTCTTGTTCTCACAGAGAACTTGTCCATCGAGACTCCCATCAACTGTATGTCTGCCAAGTGGTGCAGTTCCATCTTATCCCATCATAGCCGAGCCTCTCCTTCAAGTAGGAAAGTGGCGAAAGTGACTTTCTGTTCCTCCTAAACTCTAGTTGTTGTCATGACTCGCTTCACCCTTGCGAGCCAATCCTCTGCTTGGGCTAAAGAACCTGCCCCAGTAAATGTGGGAGGATTGAAGCTCATGAACCGCTTCAATTGTTGATCTGTTGTTCGCAGATCAACCACAACTGCCACTGGTTCTTGTCTTAACTCAGCACGTGTTGGTTCCACTGCAGTCCGAGCCTGCCCAGCCTGCTGCGCATTCATCACAGTGATTACTATCTCCGTAATCATCCTTACAGTTTCGACAGAGGGAGTAAGTGTGGGCACCTCAACTGGTGCCGCACTTTCAATAGAGTTGTGAGGTTATGACTGACCCGCAACACTTCTGGTCACCAATATGTGTAGAAACATAATTTAGCGACCAAACAAACAATAAATATATAGAAGGGAACACACAGGTTCATCACACAAAGACCTTTACATTCCTAAGTGGACATTCTTGAATTCAATATTTGTGTTATAACAGCAGCACTGCACTAACACGTGCTCGCCACCCCTCAAAAGAATTCGACCACGAATTCGGAAGCGAAAGACCAGCATGCTGATACCAAATTATAACACCTCTACCCGTCACGTGCAATATAATAGAGGGTCCGGCCGGGGCCCCACACCATCTTTTATAAATAGGCGAAGAAGATATGAAATAATATCAAAACCATCGTATCCTAACACAGAGCATTCTAGCGGAAGCTTCATGGTAGAAAACTTGAACTCAAGAAATATAAGAGGTATCCACTAAACAGGATAGGAATGTATACAATAACAGTTTGGCCTTAAGGCCTTACACGTTTGCTCTTAATAAAAGTTTGATTTACAAACTTCGGCACGCAGGCTGGCCACACATGCACAAGAGTAAACATAACATAGCCTTCTAGGGCTAGCAGCAGTAGCAGTAGTAGCAGGGACTTCATCCCTTTAATTCCCGCTTAGACCTTCACTACCTGTGCAAAGACAATCCACCAAGTGGTGGCAAACAGGGCAACGGTCAGCAATTAACTGACCAATTATAACGACCCTACCCCTGGCATGGGGCAGCGGAATTCCTTCCCTACAAAGCATTTATTCACACAGCAGTCACACAACATATATGTATAACAATCCACAGAGGAAGTGCACAGTCGCACAAGTCAATACATATCACAAACGCCGGCACAACGGCCCGACAATCCGTGCACTAAGGGCACATTGTTGGTGTACCGGAAACCAGGGTCCCACCACCGTTAAAAGGTCCCAGACATGACGGTCTATTATGAGCATTCCTAGTCTTTATGGCACGCAGGCCAAAGACTCTCGCTATGTGATCCTAACCGGGCATTAAGCACACAAGGTTAGACAACCGTAACGCGAGTACAGATCCGCTTTGCCCGTAGCTCATCATTGTCAGTCGTCACACCAGACCGACACGGGTACAGCTTCACCTTGCCCGTTCGCCACCAAGGCCTTTTTAGTTGCAGCCCAACGGCTCAACTTCGTACATACTGGCACTCGCGGCCAAAGAGATTGAGCACCAAGCACCAACCCTCAACAATTTTCCTGGACTTCTTCCAGTACTTCTTGCTGCACCAAGCTGCATGTATCCACTAAGGAATCCATACAAACAACCAATGTACACTGAGTCTCCTCCGATTTGCAAACAAAGCATCACCAATCCAGACCAACATGTCCGGATGGGCTTCACACAGCATGCCTAACCGTACTACTCACTTCCGATTCTATTGTAAATAAACAAGGGATGAACCACCAATCCTGAGGGAATCACTTCGCCATCCACCTTTTGGTGGAGGATTCCTATGCAAATGCAGGAAAGAAGGACTTCACTTGTCCAAGTAGGAATTCGTTACCCTAGGAAGACGCTTTGGAGCCATCGAAGTTCTATCCGGTTGGAAAGCACCGCAACAGCTTTGCCTCCACAGAACTGGCCTCAGATCTCGAATCGGAACTCGGGAGCTCCACTGGTGGCTTGATCTTCTCCTCCTTCTTCTTCCTCCTCTCCCTTCTCTCTTCTCTTTTAGAAAGAGAATGGCCAAATTAAGAATGGCCTCTTCATCCCAATCTCTTGCTTTAACCAAGCAGAAAATCATCTGAGCCCTTGGATCCAGGATGAAGAAAACAAACGGCTACAAATCGGTCTCAAAGTCTAATATTTGGGCTGACACGCCCGTGTCTCAGGCCGTGTACTGTAAGCGGTACACGAACCGACTCAACTAGAGAAGAACACGGCATGTGACACGCCCGTGTCATAGGCCGTGTGTCCTGACACAGCTTTCGACACGCCCGTGTTCTCTTGCCCGTGTTCTTTAGGCCGCACAGCCTTGTCCAAAACCTGAGAGGGACACGCCCTCTGACACGCCCGTGTCACTGGGCGTGTGCTTACTCAACACCCTCACATGGCATTGAGTGCTCACACAGAGAGGTACACGGTCTTGGACACGCCCGTGTCTCAGGCCGTTTGCTTCTCTCAACGCCACTCAACGCCTCTCATGGCATTGAGTGCTCGAGACAACTCCTAGAGTAGGACATGGCTTGGGACACGCCCGTTTCCTAGGTCGTGTTTCTCACTCAATGCTTTCTCGAGACCAAAAACACTCTCAAGGAACTTGTCCAGCCTGAACTCCAAACTTGGGATTTTTGGGGTGTTACACAAGATGAGGACCCGAAGGTTTTGGGTATTGAATACATCGATGATACCGATGCGGATGTTAGGCTAATACAGACCGCATGCTTGAGGCTCAAAGTCGGCAGGCTAAATACTATAATGCAAAGCACCGGGTGGTAGAATTTCAAGTGGGTGACAAAGTGTTCCTGAAGATACGACCGATGCATGGAGTGTAAGGGGTACGTGGTATGAAGAAGCTCAGCCCAAGGTATGTTGGGCCTTACATTATATTGGAAAAGATTGTCCCTTTGGCCTACCGGTTGGAGTTACCACCAAAGCTGGAGAATCTTCATGACGTATTCCATGTGTCCTCTCTCCGGAAGGCGCTGTTGCGGCCCGATCAACATATTCCCATCATTGATGGAGCAGTAGCGACCGATGGATTTGTACGACTAGAGCCGGTGCGGATAGTAGACAATGAGACAAGGATTTTGCGCTGCAAGAGGGTTCCTTTGGTAAAGGTGTTGTGGTCTAATCATGGGAAGGAGGAGTATATATGAGAGCCGGTAGACTTGATGAAAAAGCACTACCCAAAGTTGTTTCCTTCAGGTAAAAATTTAAAAGCATGTTTTAATTTATTTTTCACGCTTTCCTCTTCCCATAGCCTTAGCCTGATTTTGGGGATGAAATCTTTTATTTTGTTTATAGGATTTATAACGTCCCAATTCGCGTTAGGCCCCTCGTGCGCGCTTTTGAGTCAGGAGAGATGATTTGGGCTCAGGGAATGCTGGCAGCTAGGCTTACACTTGTATAAAGGAAGAGAAGTCAGTCCAGAAAAGGACATGGGTAGTGACACGGGCGTGTACATACCCATGTAGTGCTCTTGTACTGGGTTGGAAATTCGTGAAGTTTCCAGAGAAGGACACAGGTAGTGACACGGGCGTGTCCCTACCCGTGTGTATGTGGACACGGGTAGAGGCACGGGCATGTACCCTACCCGTGTGTGTAACTGACATCGTCGATCGTGTGTCCTGAGCAGGACACAGGTAGAGACACGGGCATATCCCTACCCATGTACAATGTGTCCAAGAGTTTCCTGAGCAGGACACGGGTAGAGACATGGGCGTGTCCCTACCCGTGTGCATATCTCCAGGAAGCCGGTCGTGTCTCCCGAGCAGAACATGAGTAGAACACGGGCATGAACACGGCCGTGTCGCGTGACACGGGTAGTGGACACGGGCATGTCCCTACCCGTGTTATTGTCCAAACGACACTCTAACCGTCGACGACGCTTCACCCGAGCAGGGCATGGGTAGGGACACGGGCGTGTCCCTACCCGTGTTGGTTCTATATATATAGGATTTCTAAAACTTTGGCCATTTTTCATCCTCTTTCCAAGTCCTTTTCTGTGGAGAGACTGGTGCTGGAGCAATCTTCATCCCGTGAAGAACCACCGCCGCCGAGGAGAAGAAGATGTCGCCGCAAAGGGTGACGAGATCCATGGACGGAAATGGTGGAAACGCCGGAAATGAGGTAAGCTTCCTCGCCTCTCCCTTGGTGATAGATCTCAAGTTATTCCTATGCAAGATATCGACTCAAAAGAGTCTTGATGTGTGAGATGAAGATTTCTCGGAAGAGGCCATGCTAGGACTTGTGTTCTAGGGTTTAGTCATCTTCAACCTCTCCTTCCTTCAATGTAAAGATGGGGGATGGTCTCGTGAAGGGAAATTGCCTTATGAGGGTGAATAAGGGAGGAGGAATTTCTGGTTGTGATTTGGGAAGATAGGCTAGAGGAGGAAGACGAACCATGTCGTTCGTTCCGCCTTAAGGTGCGCGCAGAAATCTGCTTTCTGCGCGCAACGATCTTCGTGGCCGTTTTCAGATATGAAAAGGTCAGATCTGGGCTTTTGACTAAACATGAAAGTCGTAGCCCATTGGAATACCTTTCCAACGAGTGGTTATACGTTTTCGTACGAAGTCTATAGCCATGGGAAAGCCTGATCGAATTGATGGCTGATAGTATAAATGTGCAGAATCTATAATCTGTACGTAGCAGACTTTGAAGTCGATTTCAAGCGTGATAAGGCCAGATTTGTCCCTCTGACTAAACATGAAATTTGTAGCTCTTGGAAATACCTTTCCAACGAGGGGTTAAACACTTTCACCGGATTCCTGTAGCATCAGGAATCCCCATTTGAAGTTCTGCACTCTATACAATTCCTGCATGCTTTGTTCTTTTGGTTATGTAAACCTAATTTAGAACAATTAGAGAGATTGTGGATAGTTAGCGTGAAGTTTGTTGTGAGTTGTTGGATTGATCCTTTTTAATCAAATGACAAAGTGAAACGTACTAGTTGAGATGATTTGGTTGATAGAACCCTAGGTGAACTAGTGGGTAGACGAGTTAGATTGTATAAACAAACTAGATATGTGAATCGGTAAGATGAGCTAGATACTAGCAAGGTGATGAATATTGTGTGAAAGAGGATTGAATAAGGTTAGTGCATGAATATGTGGAAGGGTTGATAGTGCGTGAGTGTTTGCTGCACTTTATCGATTGTGTTGATAAGGGACTCGGTAAGGAGTGCTTATGAGCCGTTGAGCTCGAAATGTGAGATTGCATGCGGTGTGAGTCGACACGTGGTGTCATAATCCTAGGTTAAGGATAGTGTGGCAGGTCTATGGGCTCTCTGGTCGTCACACAGATGGGAGTTGACAGTTAGACCTTGGGAGGTTGGGCTTGGTCCTCGGTGCTCATTCTCGGGGCTCCTCCCGTGCCAAGTGAACGGTTGGGATTGGTTCTCGTGCTTTTCCGAGGCTCCTTCCAGGTCACATCATAGGCCAGTTCGGGGCTTGGTTCCCGGTGCACATCTACCCGAGACTCCCGTTGAGCCGTAGTACGCGTGTGAGCTCTGCTGTTGTGTTCTTAGTGTTGAGGCGTACGAAGGCCTAGGACAGGTAGTGTGGAGACTAGCCTCGTAGTGGAGATGCCCGCTCTACTGTCACCGTCTGGCCACGACGGATGATGCCTGAGAGGTTAGCTACCTACTAGAAAAGTGGGAACTAAGAGTCTGTGTCGACACAGCAATTGCTTGTGCGTGATCATGGGGGAGTCATTGCATAACATTCATGGTATTGCATTACATCGCATACACAAGATCCTCATCGTATAAGTTTGTATGGGCACTCTTATACGATGAGTTATTTTATTGTTGAGCCGATCCTTAACTTATATGTCTGTATGACATTCATATAAGTTGAGTTACTTTCTGTTGTAGCTTACTCTTTCACACTTTGCTGTAGATGATAGAACTGCTAGGGCAATTCGTTTGCTCATTTATTATGCTGATATATACATACATTGTTTACTGATCACTCTATACCACCTGTTTGTACTATTGCTTTATATACATATGTTGTATCATGTTCCTTTCTCCGCCCGATGGGAGGAGTCGCTGGGGGAGCGGATGTGATAGCCACTTAGTTGTTATGACTATCGAATGTTATGTCTTCCATTTTAGGAGGAAACCCCGCAGACGCAGCAGCAGGTTTTGCAGCAGGACAGCTAGGCCAGAACGATAGGGCCTAAAGGGATGGTACGTTCGTTACCGTCGGTGATAGATGTGAGTTTTTGAGAGACTTTTGATGTAGCCCCTTTTGGGCAAGTTTACTCGTACTCTGATACTTTGGAAGCTTGAGTAAGCTTCTTTATTTATTGTACTTTTGGACTAATTATATACTTTGTGTGGATTTGACTTCTGATGTTATTCTAGTTGGGTTGACATGATTGATATTGGTAAAAGCCGATAGAATATGCGTCTTGTAGTACAGGCTAGCCCGAGTACTAGCGCTACCGCAAGGCGGTTGTTCTGGGCATAAGACTCCCCTCGAGCCGTGTTTTGTGTTCTGGGAGGGGGGGTCCTACAACTGGTGTTGTAGCAAAGTGGGCCACTACGACATTGATTGCTGGCACAATAATAGTGTACAGAGAGCTAATGTACACTTACCTGTCAGAAGAGCTGCAGGCAGGCATGTTCATCTTAAGCCTAACATATACCTAGGACCCAATGAGAATTGGGGTCCTAAGGATAAGTAATTTATTTCGTACAGGTGAGACCAACTAGTCATACCCCTATATGGTACTTGGACAGTGGTTGTTCCAGGCACATGACTGGAACAAAATGCATTCTGAAGGATTTCATTCCAGTAAAGGATGGACCTAAGGTGATATTTGGTGGATCAGATAAAGGGATCACCAAAGGTTATGGTAAGATCACTAATGTCTTAATCACTTTAACAAAAGTGGCTTATGTGGAAGGGTTGCAACACAACCGTATAAGCATAAGCCAACTATGTGATCTTGGCTATGTCATTTCTTTCCATAAGGATAAGTTTCATATAAGAAGATCAAGTGACAAAGATGTCACTTTGACTTGCACTAGGAGTGAGAATGTTTATTATCTTAATTTTCTTTGTTTATCATCTGACTCTCCCATTTGTTTAGTTGTAAATGGAGAAGGAGCTAGTGGCTAAGTTTTCAAAGTCATGTACTGTGTTGCCTTTTATAGATTCCTTCTCCTCCCAAAAGGATAAGAAAGGGATAGGCTTCAAAGGGAACACTAGAGCTGGTAATTCCAAAAGGAAGAACAAAGTTGTTCACCACTATGGTGGTAGGAATGGCAAGGGTGCTAGTGGCTATAAGGGAGCCTATGAGGAGGTTCAAATGGCCCATCCTGGACCATTTAGGTTTGGTGTACTAGCCCAAATACTCAAGAAAAAGTCTGTTGCTATACCTACTAGACTGAGAGCTACTAACAATAATGCTATTAAACCAGCCCTTAAAAGTAGGTATAACATTTATGAGTGCTGGTATTGTGGCAAAGTGGGCCACTATGCCATTGATTGCTGACACAATAATAGTGTACAGAGAGCTAATGCATGCTTACTTGTCATAAGAGATGCAGGCAGGCATGTTCATTTTAAGCCTAACATGCACCTAGGACCCAATGAGAACTGGGGTCCTAAGGATAAGTGATTTATTTCTTGCATGTGAGTCCAAGTTGCCATACCCTTATATGGTACTTGGATAGTGGTTGTTCCAGGCACATGATTGGAACAAAGTGCATCCTGAAGGATTTCATTCCAATAAAGGATGGACCTAAGGTGATCTTTGGTGAATCAGATAAAGGGATCACAAAAGGTTAAAGGGATCACAAAAGGTCATTTCAGTAAAGGATGGACTAATGGCTTAATCACTTTCACAAAAGTGGCTTATGTGGAAGGGTTGCAACACAACCTTATAAGCATAAGCCAACTATGCGATCTTAGCTATGTCATTTCTTTTCCCAAGGATAAGTGCCATATAAGAAGATCAAGTGACCAAGAGGTCACTTTGATTGGCACTAGGAGTGGGAATATCTATTGTCTTAATTTTCTTTTTTTATCATCAGACTCTCCCATTTGTCTAGTTGCAAATGAGAAAGCCTCATACTGTGTCAAATGGAACAAGAGGCTAGCTCATTTAAATTATAAGAGTATAGGAAAGCTCTATAGTCAAGAGTTAGTTAGGAATGGTCCTAACATGAAATGCTCTAAGGAAGGTATTTGCTCTGCATGCCAAAAGGGTAAGCAGATAAAAGCTTCCTTCAAAAGCATTGACACTAAAGATTCTGTGAAGTGTTTCTACCTCTTGCATATGGACTTGTTTGGTCCAATGTCAGTTCATAGTCTAGGTTGGAAGGTCTACACCTTTGTGGTGGTTGATGAATTTTCCAGATTTGTTTGGGTATTCTTTTTGAAGAAAAAGTCTGAAACCTTAGTTGTTTTCAAGACATTTGTCTTGCAAATACAGAATGAGCTGAACAGTACTGTTGGCAAAATTAGAAGTGACCATGGGACTGAGTTTCATTCTGAATGCGTGATAAGAATCTGTGAACATCATGAGATTCAGCAAGAGTTTTCCTCTCCAAGAACACCCCAGCAAAATGGGATAGCTGAAAGGAAGACTAAAACTCTCATAGAGGCTGGTAGAACACTACTAAATGACACTTCTCTCCCAGAATATTTCTGGGTTGAGGCTGTAAATACAGCTTGTCATGTCCTTAACAGGGCTTCTATCATCAAGAGCCACAATAAGACTCCTTATGAGATTATGAAGGGTAGGAAACCAAACCTTGCATATCTCAGAATTTTTGGGAGGAAGTGCTTTGTACTCAACATTGGAAATCCTATAAAACTAAGTTTGCTTCCAAAGCCTATGAGGGGATATTTGTTGGGTACAACAATCATAGTAAGGCTTATAGGATCTATAACTTGACAAGTCAAGTTGTAGAGGAGTCAGTTAATGTAGTGTTTGATGAAGCAAATATGATTAACAATGAGTTGTCAAGCTCTTCTTCTAGTTCTACAGGTACTGAACTAGGGTTGAAAAATCCCACTCTCAAGAGAAATGAAGAAGAAGCTCCAACTGTGTAAGACCAAGAAGAGGGTGTGTGTATTCTAGAGGAATCACAAGGATCACAGGAAGTAGATGAAGATCAGCATCATGAAGAACATGATGTTGAAGCAGTGTGCCTCCAGTAATAAGACATCTGAAGGATCACCCAGACCATCAGATTATTAGTGATGCAAGACAAGGAGTAGTGACAAGGAGCGTATGTCTCAACACAGTAATTTACTCTTGCTTCCTATCACATGTAGAACCTAAGAAATTTGAAAAGGCTAACAAGGACTAGTTTTGGATTGGAGCTATGCAAGAGGAATTGAACCAGTTTAAAAGATGTAAGGTCTGGAAGCTGGTTCCCAGACCTCAAGAATATTATGTCATTGGAACTAAGTGAATCTACAAGAATAATCTTGATGAAAATGGTATTATAGTTAAGAATAAAGCTAAACTGGTGGCTCAGGGGTACAACAAGAGGAAGATGTTGACTTTGATCAAACCTTTGCCCTTATAGCAAGACTAGAAGCTATCAGATTATTCCTTTCATATATTGCATTCCAAGGGTTCAGAGTATATTAGATGTATACGAAATCGGCATTTCTGAATGGAGATTTGAAAGAAGAAGTTTATATGGAACAACCTCCAGGTTTTGTTGTTCCTTACCATCCTGATTTTATTTATAGACTAAGGAATGCTCTATATGGGCTAAAGCAAGCCCCTAGAGCTTGGTATGAAACATTATCTAGCTTCCTCATTGAAAATAAATTCTCAAGGGGGAAGATAGACAAGACTCTATTTCTTAGGGAATCTAAGGGCAAGATCATCCTAGTCCAGATATATGTTGATGACATTATCTTTGAGTCTACTGATGATAACCTTTGTAGGAAGTTTGCCAAACTTATACAAGGGAAGTTTGAGATGAGTAGCATGGGTGAACTTAAGTTCTTCTTGGATCTCCAAGTAAGACAGACTGACAATGGATTATTCATATCACAGTCTAAGTTTACCAGGGAGTTACTTAAGAAATTTGGGATGGAGAATGCTTCCTCCATGAAAACTCTCATGGGATCAAATATGTCTTTAGACAAAGATGAGGCAGGAAAACCTGTTGATCAAACTTTGTATTGAGGGATAATTAGTTCTCTTTTATACCTCATTGCTAGTAGGCCAGACATCATGTATGCTACATATGTCTGTGCTAGATATTCATGCATGTCCTAAAGAGACTTATTTCTCAGCTATTAAGAGAATTTTGAGATATCTAAAGGACACACCAGATCTTGGCCTATGGTACCCTAGGAATAAGGATTTTGAGCTAATTGGCTATTCAGATGCAGACTTTGCAGGCTGTAGAGAGGACAAGAAAAGTATATCAGGTTCCTACCAGTTTTTAGGTAGAAGGCTAGTGTCCTGGAATAGCAAGAAGCAGACTAGTGTGTCTATTTCTACTGTAGAATCAGAATATAAAGCTGTAGGAAGCTGCTGTGCACAGTTGCTGTGGATTCAACATCAACTCCAGGATTATAACCTCCAGATAAGTAAAAGCCCTTTGTTTTGTGACTCTACAAGTGCAATATCTATAGCTAGGAATCCTGTATCACATAGCAGGATTAAGCACATAGAGATTATATATCATTTTATAAGAGAGCATGTGGAATGTGAGGATATTAGTCTTGAGTTTGTCCCAACAGACAAGCAAGTGGATGATATTTTCACCAAGCCACTAGATTAAGCAAAGTTCAACACTTTCAAATTTGAATTGGGTATGTTGAATTTAGTATAACTTTAATTGTTCTTATTGAGGGGGAGTAAGTTCTGCTCTAGGCGCTTCTCTGCTCTAAAATAGGGGGAGTAGATAGCATGTTGCTCCTAAGCTATTTCACAGACTTTCAAGTGCTATTTCAAAGAAGTCAAAAAGGGGGAGAAGTAATATAAGAACAAAATAGCAAGGAGGAGTAGCAGCAACAAAGAAGCAGTTTGTAGCTGCAAGATGCAACAATGCAGGGGGAGCATAAGGGAAAATGCAGCAAAGAAGGGGGAGCATAAGGGAAAATATGGTAAACTTATTTATAAGTGGTAACTCTTGTTGCTTTAATAATATTTGTGCTGCTTATGTTAGTGTATATCATTGACATAGAATTCTCAAGTGGTGTTTTGACTTCTTCAAATAGGGGGAGATTGTTGGGTCCATTGATCCCAATGTCCTAGATTTGTAAGAAGTCAAACAGGTCAATGGTATACGCATAGTTGTATTTGATGTATGTTTAAGTTCATGCATACAGGTTGGTCTTTGTCACAATGATTGGACATATAGTTCAAGAGACAATGATAGGTGGACTCAAGATGATAGACTAGAAAGTCAGAAAAATGCCTAAGTCCAGAAGCGTTGAGTGAGGCAAGCACACTCAATGCTCTCAACGCCATATGTCCAGAATCGTTGAGACAATGATATCATGTCAAAGCTATATCACTCAACGCCATGCTGAGTCTGTCAATGCCAAACTTCAGCAAGAAGGCAAGATTGAAGAAAATCAGGCTAAGTATTTTAGCATTAAGTGAATCTTATACACTCAACGCTCTCAACACCATCAGGCAGAAAGATGAACAATTTGACTAATGAAAAAGCGTCGAGACAACTGAGAAGAATGTCTCATCTGTGAAGAAGAAACCGCTAAGATAGTTGAGAAGAAACCGCTGGGGCAGTTGAGAAGAAACAACTGAGACAGAAGATAGTCTCAGCTGTGAAGAAGAAACCGCTGAGAAAGTTGAGAAGGAACCGCAGAGACAAAGCCAGCAGAATTTCTCTAAGTCCAGAAGCGTTGACCGAAGCAGGCTCACTCAACGCCTCTAAAGAAGTGCTCAGTCCAAAATTCGTCGAACTGAATTCTGAGTTCGTCGAGTTGAGCTAACCTTTGGTCGAGCTAAGTTCTGATTTCGTCGAACTCAACTTTCACCTGTTCGTCGACCTGAGGTTTTCTGAGATTATGCTTGATTTCATCGAGCTGAGTCCTGGATTCGTCGAACTAAGTTTTGAGTTCGTCGAACTGAAGTTTTCTGAAGTATTGCTTGATTTCGTCGAGCTGAGCTCTGGGTTCGTCGAACGGAGTTTTGAGTTCGTCAAACTGAATTTTTTGAAGTATTACTTGATTTCGTCGAGTTGAGCTCTGGGTTCATCGAACAGAGTTTTGAGTTCGTCGAACTGAAGTTTTCTGAAGTATTGCTTGATTTTGGCTAAGTCCGGAATGATGCTGACATCAGCAAAGTCAACAAGTCAACGATTTTTTGATTTGTTATTTAAATGTTGTAAATCGACATTTACGTAGCCGTAAGTCTACTGTGGATCTCAATTTGATTAAGCTGAAGTTTTAACCACCATTAAGACTGGGACACATATCAAACATCCCACAAATCGGCGGGGTTATAAATAACAGCTGAGATTAAGATCAAAAAAGGATTCTGATTAACATTCTAAAAATGAGAAGCGGGAGTTCGTCGTCTTCATCTGCTATTGTTATAGAACCAAGAACTTCAATTGAAAATTTTGAAGGGTTTCTGAGTTCGCTGGTGCAATCATCTTCAGCTACAACAAGAACAGAGGATTTCTCTGAGGAAGACGAATCAGTCTAGGAAAACTCTAGCTGAAGTTGATTCACGATCCAAGCTGAGCCAAATTTGAAGATCTATCTCTACATCATTGAAGAAAAAGAAGATATCTGTACAGAGTTTTCTCTGGACAGAAGGAGAGGTACTGCAATTTATTTTCCTGCCAATAAAGGTTAGCTGATTGAAGATATTTATTCTGAATATTCTCCCTTCATCAGCAAAAACAGGATCAAGGTCCTGAGGAACTTCCAGCACAAGTAGCAGATAGTCAAAGATTGTCATCCTTGTTGTTGGGAAGCAGATAGGGCTGAGAATTTCTTAGCCCAGGAAGAAATTGACTCAGAGAGTAATTTCTCTTGAGTCAAATCAACAAACACTTTCAAAATCAGTGGATCAATGAAAGATCTATGATGAGGCCTAGATTGATTAGGCTCTGTGTGAGATCTGTGAGATCTAATTGTAAAGCCTAAATTATAAAGGTTGTGTGATTGGATTCTTGTGCGAATCTGTGTGAAGCTATTTCTCCCAGCCTATGTAAAGGGCACTTGTGTCTGTCTGTGGTTGTCAAGTGATTACTGTGTGGAGGGCTGTGAGCCAGTGTTGTAAGTCTCAGTGGAGACTGACTGATCCAATGAGATCGTGGCGTAATCTCTGAGAAGCCATAATTTTTGGAGAAGAGCCTTGTCTAACATACTGTTAGAAAGACGGAGAGGGGCAGTGGATGTACCCATACACTGGGGAACCACTATAAAATCTGACGTGCTGTGTATTGTGTTTTGTTGTGCTGAATATTGTTTTCTTGAAAGCTGAAATAAGTATACACAGTAGGACATAAGTCAAAGAAGATTTAAAAGACTAAACAAAAGACTGCAATGACCTATTCACCTCCCCCCCCCCCTCCAGGTGATTAGCTACCCTTGTAATCAAAGTTTTTCACCTCGTAACTGTGAATGGTGAAGGTGGGCGGAAGGATCGAAAATCCTTGATACCAATAAATTATGGACCTACTTGGAGTGGTGCCGGAGATTGACTGGAGGCGGAGATGACAAAGGGGAGAGGTAAAATGGAGCCAAAATCACGACTGGCTAAGCGGTGTTGCAATTATCTATCATGACGTTCTTGGAAAAAGTTTCACGATAGAGCAAATACCTGTCATGTCAATTTTAAAAAAACGTCACAATGAGCTGCCGCGATGACCGCAACGCGGTCGCTTTAGTGACGTTTTTATAAATTTCGTAAAAAATTATTGCAACGCTTAGAAATCGTCATTAAAAGCATAAAAATTTGTCATTATATAATGACTTTGTTGTAGTATCCAGAGATGAAGCATAAAAAGGGATGTCCATCCTTGTGGCTTGAATCAAGCATAAAAATGAATTTTTCGCCTGTGGCTGCTCTTAGCAAAAAGAATAATAATAATAATAATAATAATAATAATAATAATAATAATAATAATAATAATAACAATGGAAAGGAGCAAGTGAGTCATCGGGAAGGAACCGGCCAGAAGGACAACTTCAGGAGTCCTCCACCCCTCCCTCATAACACACGCGTCCCGCCACGCATTCTTATCCTTCATTATTTTAAGAACCCAACAAAGCAGAGTCCATAATCAGACCCTACACCTGTCCCTCCCTCTCCCCCCTATAAACCCTCCAGCACCCCCCGCTCTGCTCATTCAACCAACTACACAGCAAGCCTGTGTTTGTTCTTTGAGATCTCCACCAAAGCTGCAGAAGTAATTAGCACCGGAAGAAGAAGAGCATGGCTCAATTCGGCGAGCAATTGCACAGCACGGGCAACCCCGTCGGTCAGGGCTATGGCGATCACCCCACCGGAGGTCATGGAGTCCACCACGTCGAGCACGGCACCGGAGGCCATGCTCTGGGCGGTCACGATGAGCTCGTAAATGAACTGCACGGTCAAGGCCGTCACGGGGAGCACCGGGCCGGCCCAAACACTGCCGGCGTGTTGAGGCGGTCTGGGAGCTCCAGCTCGAGCTCATCGGAGGACGATGGCTTGGGAGGAAGAAGGAAGAAGGGGATTAAGGAGAAAGTGAAGGAGAAGTTGCCAGGCGGCCACAACAAACCTGCCGGCGGGACGCCCCATCATCTCGGGGGCGCCGCCGTAGCTGCTCCCCCGGAGAAGAAGGGGGTAGTCGAGAAGGTGAAGGAGAAGTTGCCCGGCGGGCATAACCAACCTGCCGACGGGACGCCCCATCATCTTGACGGCGCCGCTGCTCCCCAAGAGAAGAAAGGGATTGTGGGGAAGGTGAAGGATAAGTTCTCCGGAAATTAATCACTGATCACCTTCAAGGAAATTAATCACTGATCACCATCATATTATGCGCTGAGTGCTGTTTCAGAGAATATATATATATATATATATATATATATATATATATATATATATATATATATATATATATATCAGTTATTTGTCTTCCGTTTTCTGCATATGTGCGCATGGCGTGTGTAGCTGTAATTTGTATTTTCGGTCGGTCTTTCCTAATTATGTACTGTCTCTATGTCCGCTCTATGTATGATCAAATATTTATATATGCATTCATATCTTTATCTTTATATATATATACACACACTAGCATTTTCACCGCTACTTCTCCCCCACTTTCGTTCTGCTACAGTGAAGTTTGGCGGGCGCCGGAGAAGGCAGAGATGAGAGAGATGGCGCGGCAGAAACTTAAGCCGTCGGCGCGGCAGAAACTTAAGCCGTCGGCGCGGCAGAAACTTAAGCCGTCGGCGCGGCAGGAAGCGTCAGAGAAGGCAGAGAAGAGAGAGATGGCGAGCCGGAGCAGCCCTCGCTTGCCTTTCTATTCCTAAGCAAAATCCTTCTCCCCGACAAACCCTCGCTCCATCCTATTGTTGAAGCGCTGATGTGGATGCCCTCTTCACGCTCCTCCTTATTCCTCCTCAGAGCAGCCCTTCGCACTTCCAACTCCAAGCAAAAGAGTTTCACTCCTAGGGCGTCCTGCCGGCCACCATCTTCTCCGCTGCAAGAGATCGAAGAAGGTTGGCTACTGATCTCCTCCTTTAGAGTTTTCCATTTATGGTGAACTCTTCGCTCCCAAAATCAACTTTCGCTGGAATTTTATCTCATGTGAGACCTTTCTTCAGCCCGATTACGGTGGTTACCCTTCCCGTAATCCTCTTCTCTCATCTCATGGTGGGCCGAATAAGGGTTAAGCTGCTCGTAGATCTACAACCTACATGTTAAAATTTGATATGGCGGAAGACGAGAAACCAGACGTAGAAACACTCGACCAATTCCGAGCCCAAATAAATCAGATGCAAACCAGAAGAGCAAGAATCTTATACTAAATAATCTTTACAAGGCGAGACATACATGGCGAGACATGATTCGCCAAAGTAACCAAAGGGAAAACAGAAACAATTACAAGACAAAACCTAACCGCACAGACTCAAAGAGTGAGCCGCCAGCTCCACTGCTGCACTATGGAGTCCGCACAAACCGTCAGGTCGCCAAACCACAAACCAAGCCGCGCGGACTGCCCGTTATTCCAATACAAGAAGAAACTCTACTCGCTGATCAGCAAGCCTCCTAACCGCAAGGTCGCCTAGCCACCTGACCGCGCGATCTACTGCTGTCGAACTGAACACGCCGCCAGAAGCGGACAACTTATTGATCCGAGAAACTAGTTGTAGAAGAGAGACCACCTAGTCGCAACCCGCGACCTGCTGTTAACCGCTGGTTTCTATCCGCAGAGTCTGCACTGTCCCAGACCACAGTCAGAATCAAGTCCTAGCCTTCCAGCGCTATCTGCACGACCTGCACAACATAACCCGATCAATCTTCAAACCGCGCAGATACAAAATCCAGTCCACAGCAACTGTCCGCGAGTTCACTTACTGTTCATTCCGTTTCTTCATTGATGTGACAGGGGGTCCTATTTATAGGTACGGTGAGGAGTGTGGTCACCGCCATAGCTAATAGGATAACCACCCCATCCCGCAGCAAGAACCATGTGTATCTGCAAGCCACGGATACACAGCCAGTCTGTCGTGACCTGTGCCGGATAGCCAGCCCGCAAAGAGCATCACCAAGGTCGGATATCAACCTCTATCCTCCTTGTCGCCAAAGGCCAGGTCAGGAAATCGCCAACAGAAACCCTACATCAACATCTTGCCCGCCTATCAGCGGACATCGACCAGTCTGCGCGCCCTGCAGACACAGCAGCAGTCCGCACCCCCAAGTTAGCAACCAAGGCACAACAGCCAAGCTGCCCAACTTGGTGGATACTGCACTAGTCCACACGTCTTACAGACTCAACTCTAGTCCGCGTTCCCTAAGCTCGCAACCAAGGCACACGACAACTACTGCCGAGCTTGGCGGACACTGCATCAGTCCGCACACCTTGCGGACTCAACTCCAGTCCGCATTCCCCATGCTCGCATCCAAGGCACACGAAAAATGCTGCCGAGCTTAGAGGACTGAGAAGCAGTCCACGCTTAACCGCTCGATCTCACAAAACTGAGCCAAAACTGGACTTAGTTCAGAACCAACCAAGTCCACACCACCGACCACAAGGGCTAGTCCGCGCTTATTGGCGGACAATGGTATCAGTCCGCCAATCCTGGCAAACTCTGCGGCTTCCACCCGCCGCACCACTAGAGCTATACCAAGGCATCTGCCATGCCGATCTGCCGAGCTCCATTCAAGTCCGCATCTTGCCGGACTCCGCGAATAGAGAAGTTATCCGCCCGTTTACCTTATGGGATCCAACTGCCTGCTAATTATAAGCCGGTCTGGCTGACTGCCTCCTCTGTTTGCATAGACCGCGCGAACAGATAGCGCATGCCGCAAAAGAACAAGTCGTTTTTAACAACTTTGCCGATCTGGCTAACCGCTAGTCCTGTCCGCATAGACCGCGCGGACAGGTCACCTAGGTCGCTCAATCACCCACTTCCACTTCACCATTTTCAACACTCCCCCTTGATGTGAGAAGTGGTGAGCAACCCCAGTAGTTCCCGTAACCTTGCACCTGGTCCTTCCGATAGCGCCGTCGAGAAGATGTCCGAGACATAGTCCCTGCCCCGCATATTCTGGACCATGAGGGATCCCTCCAGCATCTCCCGAAAGGATCTATGCTTCCCACTACCTTCTTCTTCAACCTCGACCTCCACTTGCATGCCATAGGAGTAACACCAACGACCTTGGGCACAGAATCTCAAGCACCGTCTCCTCTGGGGGTAGTCACCTCCTCAACCTTGGCATCATTCACCTCCTTGACTCCGATGGTGTCATCATAACTAGAAGACACTCGCTCGATCTAAGGGCCTGAGAGAAAACATGAGACCAAGCTCACCGTGTTTCCTCCGCAATATCGAGCTGGTGGGTTGGTGATCCTCTTCGATCTCTGAAGAACATGATCATGGTTAACAACCTCGGCTGCTCCTTCTGAACCAGCTCCCTTACCGAGCAAACCCGAAACAATGCTCCCCTTGCTTCCTGAACAAGAAGCCACCGCACTGGAACCAAAATCACCTAGAGTAACGCTTCCCCTGCTACCTGAACCAGAATCCTCCTCTCTTGAACAAAAATTGCCTGGAACATCGCTCCCCTCTATACCTGAATAAGAAGCATCTGGAGCAATGCTCCCCTTGCTTCCTGAACCAGAAAAAAACCATCTTTGAGCCAGAAGCACCTGGAGCAACGCTCCCCCTACTTCCTGACCCAGACGCCTCTTCCCTGAAGCTGGAAGAACTTGGATCTCCTGGTGAAAAATGCAGCTCTATCTGTACCTTTGCAGCAGCCTCCTCCAGCCCACGATCTGACCTACTCACCTCTAGCTCCACATCTGAGCTACCCCAATATGACGTCAGCTCATCGAAGACAACGTCTCTCAACACGATGAACTTGTTCGTCGTAGGATCCCTACACATCCATCTCCTCTTCTGCTCATCATACCCAACGAACACTAGCTTCGTCTTGAGAGCATCCGGAGTGTGTACATAGCAGGTAGAACCAAACACCCAAAGGTGCTTCACGCTGGGCTTTATTCTGAATATCAGCTCATACAAAGTCTTCGTGTTGATCGTACTCAGAGGCATCTGATTGATGACATGGGCCACGCATGTCATCCCTTCCGCCTAAAAAGCCTTAGGAATGCCTTTACACTAAAGCCAACACTTGCAGATCTCCGTCAAAAGACGGATCTTTCAATCTGCTACACCACTTTGCTGCATAGTATGTCTGTTGGGTCCATTGCCCACAATGTTTTCTAGAGTGGATTTGAAGGGCATCACCATCAAGACTAATAGAATAGTGTATTTGATGTTGTTTAAGCTCATCATGTACAGGATGTTCCATGGAACAAGTCTAGACAGATTGTATAAGTGATACGACAGGTGGTCATAAGGCAGAAAAGGTGGACAATAAGAGAAGATGTTGTAAAGGCAGGATTTTGACTAAGTCCACAGACGTTGAGTGAGGTAAACTCACGCAACGCTGCTCACCAATTCGCTGAAGCTGTGACAAGTTACTAGACCGCATACCGCGGGTTGCCACAGACCGCTGAGAATAAACCTTAGACCCGAGCTTCACGACTTCAAAAAAGTAGCAGCGGCTTATCTCCTAACCGCGAAGGCACACTCTTGAAGACCGGCAGAACAATCCGCTGATGCCTGTTCGGCTAACCGCCCAAACAGACTTTTGGCACTCTGAATCATCAGCCCGATACAGCTACTCGCTAGAACACTGGCTGGACAGGCCGCGACGAACTGGCTAGACAGGCCGCGGCGGCTTGTTCGGCTAACCGTCCGAACAGAGTTTCAACAAAGCTATTACTCCCAGCCTATGTAAAGGGCACTTTTGCCCGTGTGTGGTTGTCAGGTGATTACTATGTGCAGGGCTGTGAGCTACTGTTGAAAGTCTCAGTAGAGACTGACTGATCCAGTGAGATTGTGCTGTAATCTCTGAGGAGCCATAATTTTTGGAGAATAGCCTTGTCTAACATACTGTTAGAAAGGCGGAGAGGGACAGTGTGTAACACCCCTATCCGTCACATAGTATATAATAGTAGGTCTGGTCGGAGCCCGACGCCATATACTACGGACAGACCGGTTGGTTACGCATTGAAACCATTCACAACGTCCTACACAACACCTAGCGGAAGCAATTATTAAGTTGCACAATTAAGAACCCTGCTAGCATGAATGTCCACTAAACCAAACACAAAGAAATGTTTAATACAAGAATAACGGCCTTATAGCCTTACAAGAGTTTGCTTAATAAAAATATCTTCCATATCACAGCACGCAGACCGGTCACACATGAGTACAAAAAGGAAAACACTCAACATTTGGCTTCGAGGGCCGGCACAGCAACTTGGGTTTTATCCCGCTAATTACCTCTCGGCTCCGCATCACCTGCAAGCAACAATCCACCGCACGGTGGTAAATAAAGGCAACGGTCAGCTATGCTGACCAAATTATAACGATTACGCCCCCAAATCGGGGCAGCAAAGCTTCTTCCCTGCACTTGTTAGCAAAACAAGCAACACAGCAAAATAAGCATCACATCATAGGTGCACGCTCACACGGCCGTACACTCCGTGCTCTAAGGGCACTTACTCGGCGAAGCCAGTCCGAACCCCGTCCGGTCCTCGACTCCACCACCACCCCCAGGGTGGCAATCTTGTGAGCATATAGTCTTCTCAGCCGCATCCTAGACTCGATCTCCAAACCTTGGTAAGTCACACGTAAAACTTTAGGTCGCTTTAACCGAGCAGGTGGAGCGGTTAGGGGTACACCAGCCCGTTGCTCACCCCGCCATTGCCATTAGGCCTTTGACGCGGACTAAGCTTCCCCAGTCCCAAATAACGATCAAACATGGTACATAGCCCCGCTATGTACCCGGTTGGCTCCCAGGCCACCGATATGACAGAAATGCGTTTCCATCCAGATTTCCGGGTGCACCTCGGGTTTCATCCCCAAGGATCCCTGATACATTCAAACATGGTACATAGCCCCGCTATGTTCCCGGCTGGCTCCCAGGCCACCAACATGGCAGAACCTCGCTTCCACCCAAATTTTCGGGTGCACCTCGGGGTTAATCCCCAAGATTCCCTGATGCATTCTACCGCATAGCAACCCGAAAACAATCAAAATGCTCGGAGTCTTCTCCGGCTAAAAATGCACATCAAATCATCACCGATCCGAAAAACACGTCCGGGTAGGCTTCACACAGCATTCCTATGTCCGTACTACGATTCCGGACTCTAACAAGGGGGACTTCACATATCTACCCCAAGGAATACCACGATCTCGCCGCACACTCGCGGGAGAGGGGTTTTCCCATGCAAAGGAAGAAGAGCTTCACATGCTCAAGAAGAGAATCGTTACCCTTGCGCTTTTACTCGGCGTCATGACGATCTAGCCGGATGGAAATCACCGTATCGGCCTCGCCTTCGCGGATCCGGACTCGGATCGTGATTTGGAGCTCCGAAGCTCCACCGGTGACCGGATCTAGCTTCTTCTTCCTCCTCAAAGCTCTCTCCTCTCTCTAACTCTTAGAGAGAGAACCAACCAAAGGGAATGAGGGTTTCTAAACCCTATTCCCGGATATAACACCCCAGCAACCGCCCCCCACCGTTGGATCCAAATCCAAGGGAACGAACGACCACGATTAGGCCTAAAATACAAAATCTGGGGCCGAACACGGGTTGCAACACGGCCGTGTGCCTGGCCGTGTCACCCACTCGCCGTCTCGACCGACTCGAAAACCAGCACACGACATTCAACACGGCCTCCGACACGCCCGTGTCACATGTGACACGCCCGTGTCGAGACCCGTGTCACGCCCCCCCCCCCCCCCCCCCCCCCCCCCCCCCCCCGTGTGCAATCGTCCAGCTTTCCCAACCCGAGAAGGACACTGCCTGCGACACGGCACCCGACACGCCCGTGTCTCATGTGACACGCCCGTGTCTGGGCCCGTGTCATGGCCCGTGTGCATGACTCAGAAAACTGCCCAAAGTGACACGCCCTGGGACACGCCCGTGTCCCAGGTCGTGTGCCTCAACTCGACGATCTCCGATTGTCAAAACGTCGACCACATGACCCGTGGCCGAACACGCCCGTGACACGCCCGTGACACGACCCATGACACCTGCTCCAAGTCCCAGACTTGGCTTAAAAAGTCGCTCGTCCCTCTTTTGAGTTTCGGGGTGTTACAACTCTCCCCCTCTTAAAAGAATTTCGTCCACGAAATTTCCAAATGAGAGAAAACAGAATCTCTCAGCGGTACCCAGGCGGAACAACTCCGGGTACACTTTCAACATAGATTGCTCTCACTCCTAAGAGCTCCTGGCTAACACAAAAGTCCCACCGGACCACGACTATCCTGATCTACTTGAGACAAAGTCGCTCGACTTCACGGTCTCCAAAACGAACGGGTTTGACCCTAGTCGTCAACCTTTCGTCCACCAAAACTTGATCACTCACGATCAAGTTCGAAGGCTCTTGCGCCGCCTCACCAAACCGCTCTAGAATTCTCTAGTGGTCCAAGGTATACCGGGCTCAGCTTCCCCAAGCGTCGCTCTCGTGAAACACTCTTGAACGACTATAACTTCCAATACGCCATCCGATAACTCAACATTCCGTTACGTGGCGTTAAAGCACTAGTCTGCCTCTCCTGAGCGATTAGCAAAAGTTCTCATATGGTTCTCACCAAAAAGGGTAGTGTTTACCACCTCTTACTTTAAGTACAACTTCGTGTCATCCGTTTCTAGCCTCGACAACGGCATGCGACGACTTCTACCAAAAAGGGCCTCGAAGGGCGCCATTTGTATGCTCGCTTGGTAGCTAAAGTTGTACACAAACTTTAACAAAACAGATGGCCTTCCCACTGCTTCCCGAAGTCCAGAACGCACATGCGAAGCACGTCCTCCAACGTCCTGTTGACCTACTCGGTCTGCTCGTCCGTCTGGGAATGTAAGACTGGACTAAACTACAACTTAGTCTCCAGCACTTTCTGCAACCACCTCCAATCATTGGATGTAGAACGCCCACCTCGATTGCTCGCAATATTGCGGGGCACACCGTGCCGTCTAACGATGTTATCCATAAACATTTACCAGCTACTCCACTGAATTATCCTTCCTATGCGGAAGGAAGTGCGACACTAGTGTCAACACAACTACGATCGCCCAAACGGCGTCGTTACCCCACTGCGACTTTGGAATGCCATGCACACAGTCCAGTCGAACTTCTATTCCGAACTAGGAAAGGATTCAAGAATCCCCCGGCACTTAGCACTCTGTCTTCGCTAAGGCGCAAGGCTGGCATTTTGTCACATAAAGTGCCACGACCTTCTAGAGTTCTGGCCACCAGAGCACTTCTTCAGATATCGGCATAACCTCGTGCCTCCTAAGGGAATTGAGTACTTGATATAACGTATCACAACTCCACCCATAGCTTACCCATGCTTGGGCCGCACAAACGATTGTCTTTCCTTGGTAGCCCACCTACAACCGTCGATTTGGGATTTTGACCCATCGAGCCGCACCCATGATTTCATTCATGCAGCTACACAAACCATAGTCTGCCAAATACGATCAGCCAGGTCATACTGAACTTCCGTCCAGTTCAATAACGCTTCGGCGCTAGTCCGCTTGTCAACACAACAGATCTTTAACGCTTCCAATTCCCGATCTAGCCTCTCATCATACACCGACAACCAATTGGCTTGGGCGGGAGCCCTGCGACTCAACGCATCTGCCACTGCATTGCCCTTGCCGGGTGCACGATGAATATTGAACGTATAGTCCCCCAGGAACTCCATTCATCTACGCTGCCTCAAGTTCAGATCTGATTGATCCAACAGGTATTTCAGGCTCTTATCGTCGGTATGAATGTCGACCTTAACGTCGTACGAGTAGTGCCTCCACAGCTTAAGCGCAAATATCACGGCCGCCAACTCCAAGTCGCGGACCGGATAATTCCTTTCAAGCACTTTTAACTGACGCGATCCATAAACTATCACGCTCCCACGCTGCACCAGCGCGCATCCCAAACCACTACCCGAGGCGTCACTATAGACCGTGAAGCCCTCGGTCCCACTCGGCGAACTAAGCACTGGCGCCGTGGTCAACCGACTCTTCAGCTCTTCAAAAGCTTGCACACACTCATGCGCCCACACAAAGCTCTGATCTTTCCTTGCTTAAGTCATGAGAGGTAGCGCTATCCGCGAGAAGTTCTCCACGAAGTGCCCGTAATAGCCGGCAAGCCCCCGCAAACTCCGGACTCCCGCTACCGAAGACAACACAGGCCACTCTCGTATTGAACCAATCTACGCCGGATCCACCACAACTCCTTCCCCACTGACTAAGTGACCAAGGAACGTCACTGAAGATAACCAAAACTCACCTTTGGAGAACTTTGCGTATAGCTCGTTCCTCCTTAGCGTCTCCAAAACCAAACACAGATGGTTGAAGCGATCATCTTTGCACTGCGAGCACACTAATAGGTCGTCAATAAAGACGATCACAACATGGTCTAAGTACTCCCTGAACGTTCTGTTCATCAGATCCATAAACACCGATGGCGCATTAGTCAGCTCAAACGGCATGACCATAAACTCAAAATGCCCATATCTTGCGTTGAACGCTGTCTTTGTGATATCGCTTTCCCTTATTCTCAGCTGATAGTAACCAGACTTAAGATCCAACTTTAAGGACACCGATGACCCACCCAACTGATCAAACAGATCGCCAATTCTTGGGATCAGGTACTTGCTCTCTTTTATCAACTTGTTCAGTTCTCCATAAACAATTCAGAGCCGCAAACTCCCGTCCTTCTCCTACCCGAAAAGGACAGGTGTGCTCCAAGACGACAAACTTGGACGCACATGACCTTGCTCCAGACACTCTTCCAGTTGAACTTTCAGTTCTGCCAACTCATTAGGCGTTAGCCGATATGGAGAGCGTGACCCAGGTTTGGCACCTGGCGCCAGCTCACTCGAAATCGATCGCTCGCTACGGAGGGACTCCAGGGAGCCCATCAGAGAAACACATCAGGATATTTGGATACACACAAGATACTACCCAATGTAGGCTTAGGCTTCAAAGCCTCCCATGGTGGCAGTAACGACGCTTGCACGTCGAATCCTTGACCCCTAAACCGTAATGTTGCTACACAGAAACTCTCTTCGCGCGCATTTAACATCCATTACGCCACAACGCATCCAATTTGTCCTTTGCCATCGAAGAAGGTTCTTCCATGCACGATATAAATCCTTTGGACAAAAGGAGCGTGAAGCTTCCGTATCGAACAATACTCTCGTCGGATTGCCAAAAAAAATCCAAACAAAGCCTAGAACCTCCAGTCCTAAGTTAACACGCAAAAGGTAACAGGTATAAGAAGCTAAATTGCTATCAATTAAACCATACCTGTCTTCCCGACGATCGGCCACATGGCCTCCTGCTGGCCAAGGATGTCCATTCCCGGTTGGGCCGGAGTAAACAGCGGTGCGGTAGACGCCACCGCCTTTCCCTTCTCCTCAGATATTGACCCCAACTTCTTTTTGGACATTGGGCATCCACTCCAACAATCCCGGGCATAGTGCCCCGGCTTCCCACAGACAAAGCATGCATCCGGGGTTTGGACTATAGTCGCTCCGGATATGCTAGAGGAAGGGACTAGACCCGACCTCCTAGCCTTCTTGTACCACCTACGGTACCCAGATTTTGAGGTTGTCAACTTGACCACCGAATCCTTTGCCATAACATCTTTGACTGCTCCTGCCAAAACTTTCCTTGTCTTATGAGCAATCTCCCAACACTCTCTGGCGAGGTGCCCTTTCTTGCCACAAGAATAACATTTGAGGGTAGTTTGGGTAATAGATGACCCAGCCTCTTTCCTCGGCGTCTTTCGATAGGCAGTCCTTATAGGATCTGTAGGGTTTGGTACCCTATACACTGATACTTGGTGAGTTTTCCCCAACTCCACCTCCAAAGCTCTAGCCGACTCCACCAAAGCTCGGAATCCCAATAACTTTGGTCCTAGCAGTAGAATACGCAACTCGCTGCGCAGACCGTTATAAAATCTATCAACTATAGATTGCTCGCTTTCCCATTCAAAGTCTGGGTAGCGCCTTAACATAAGGAACGTCTGCAAATATGCGTCAACTGAATGCGCTCCCTGCACCACAGTCATGCTCATCTGCTACTCTAATGGACCCCCAAATGCCCTTTGCTCCAACATACCGCCCGATGTTGGGGCCATCTCAGGGACAAAGGGTTGCACATTACTCCTATATTGTGCGTTGGTCACAGCGAACACCGCTTCAACCACCCTTCTTATGGTTTCCAAAGACGTAGGGGTCTCCGACACGTCACTGGGTGCATTCAGACTGCCACGCGCCACTCTTGGACACCTACAATCGTACAGAACACCAATAAGGGACCGAACAAAATTGCAAAAAGCAATTATAGGAACACTCAGGTTCCCCAAACATGTGCATTTTCATTCCTAAGTGGACATTCATGGGTTCTTTTCATGTTATAACGATGACGCACATACATGTGCTCACCACCCCTTAAAGTGAATTCGTCCACGAATTCATTTAAGCGTGACCGAAACCAGTAGTCTGATACAAATTTGTAACACCCTTATCCGTCACATAGTATATAACAGTAGGTCCGGCCGGGGCCCGACGCCATATACTACGGACAGACCGGTTGGTTACGCATTGAAACCATTCACAACGTCCTACACAACACCTAGCAGAAGCAATTATTAAGTTGCACAATTAAGAACCCTGCTAGCATGAATGTCCACTAAACCAAACACAAAGGAATGTTTAATACAAGAATAACGGCCTTATAGCCTTACAAGAGTTTGCTTAATAAAAATGTCTTCCATACCACGGCACGCAGGCCGGTCACACATGAGTACAAAAAGGAAAACACTCAACATTTGACCTTCGAGGGCCGGCACAGCAACTTGGGCTTTAGCCCGCTAATTACCTCTCGGCTCCGCAGCACCTGCAAGCAACAATCCACCACACGGTGGTAAACAAAGGCAACGGTCAGCTATGCTGACCAAATTATAACGATTCCGCCCCCAAGCCGGGGCGACAAAGCTTCTTCCATGCACTTATTAGCAAAACAAGCAACACAACAAAATAAGCATCACATCATAGGTGCAAGCTCACACGGTCGTACACCCCGTGCTCTCAGGGCACTTACTCGGCGAAGCCAGTCCGAACCCCGTTCGGTACTCGAATCCACCACCACCCCCAGGGTGGCAATCTTGTGAGCATATAGTCTTCTCAGCTGCAGCCTAGACTCGATCTCCAAACCTCGGTAAGTCCCACGTAAAACTTTAGGTCGCTTTAACCGAGCAGGTGGAGCGGTTAGGGGTACACCAGCCCGTTGCTCACCCCGCCATTATCATTAGGCCTTTGACGCAGACTAAGCTTCCCCAGTCCCAAATAATGATCAAACATGGTACATAGCCCCGCTATGTACCCGGTTGGCTCCCAAGCCACCGATATGACAGAAATGCGTTTCCGTCCAGATTTTCGGGTGCACCTCGGGTTTCATCCCCAAGGATCCCTGATACATTCAAATATGGTACATAGCCCCGCTATGTTCCCAGCTGGCTCCCAGGCCACCAACATGACAAAACCTCGCTTCCGCCCAAATTTCCGGGTGCATCTCGGGATTAATCCCCAAGATTCCCTGATGCATTCTACCGCATAGCAACCCGAAAACAATCAAAATGCTCGGAGTCTTCTCCGGCTAAAAATGCACATCAAATCATCACCGATCCTGAAAACACGTCCGGGTAGGCTTCACACAGCATGCCTATGTCCGTACTATGATTCCGGACTCTAACAAGGGGGACTTCACATATCTACCCCAAGGAATACCACGATCTCGCCGCACACTCGCGGGAGAGGGGTTTTCCCATGCAAAGGAAGAAGAGCTTCACATGCTCAAGAAGAGAATCGTTACCCTTGCGCTTTTCCTCGGCGTCATGACGATCTAGCCGGATGGAAAGCACCGTATCGGCCTCGCCTTCGCGGATCCGGACTCGGATCGTGATTTGGAGCTCCGAAGCTCCGCCGGTGACCGGATCTAGCTTCTTCTTCCTCCTCAAAGCTCTCTCCTCTCTCTAACTCTTAGAGAGAGAACCAACCAAAGGGAATGAGGGTTTCTAAACCCTATTCCCGGATATAACACCCCGGCAACCGCCCCCACCGTTGGATCCAAATCTAAGGGAACGAACGGCCACGATTAGGCCTAAAATACAAAATCTGGGGCCGAAAACGGGTTGCAACACGGCCGTGTGCCTGGCCGTGTCACCCACTCGCCGTCTCGACCGACTCGAAAACCAGCACACGGCATTCGACACGGCCTCCGACACGCCCGTGTCGAGAACCGTGTCACGCCCCCCCGTGTGCAATCAGCCAGCTTTCCCAACCCGAGAAGGACACGGCCTGCGACACGGCACCCGACACGCCCGTGTCTCATGTGACACGCCCGTGTCTGGGCCCGTGTCATGGCCCGTATGCATGACTCAGAAAATTGCCCAAAGTGACACGCCCTGGTCCCAGGCCGTGTGCCTCAACTCGACGATCTCCGATCGTCAAAACGTCGACCATATGACCCATGGCCTAACATGCCCGTGACACGCCCGTGTCACGCCCGTGACACGACCCGTGACACCTGCTCCAAGTCCCAGACTTGACTTAAACAGTCGCCCGTCCCTCTTTTGTGTTTCGGGGTGTTACACAGTGGATGTACCCATACACTGGGGAACCACTATAAAATCTGGCGTGCTGTGTATTGTGTTTTGTTGTGCTGAATATTATTTTCTTAAAAACTGAAATAAGTACGTATACACAGTAGGACATAAGTCAAAGAAGATTTTAAAGACTAAACAAAAGACTGCAATGACCTATTCACCTTCCCTCCCTAGGTGATTAGCTACCCTTATAATCAAAGACTTTCACCTCGTAACTGTGAATGGTGAAGGTGTGTGGAAGGATCTAAAATCCCTGATACCAAGAAATTATGGACTTACTTGGAGTGGTGCCGGAGATTTACTGGAGACGGAGATGACAAAGGGGAGAGATAAAATGGAGCCAAAACCACGACTGTCTAAGCGGTGTTTCAATTATCTATCATGACGTTCTTGGAAAAAGTGCCACAATAGAGCAAATACCTATCATGTCATTTTTTTTAAAACCGTCACAATGAGCTGCCGCGACGACCGCAACGCGGTCGCTTTGGTATCGTTTTATAAATTTCGCAAAAAATTATCGCAACGCTTAGAAATCGTTATTAAAAGCATAAAAATTTGTCATTATATAATGACTTTGTTGTAGTATCCAGAGATGAAGCATAAAAAGGGATGTCCATCCTTGTGGCTTGAATCAAGCATAAAAATGAATTTTTCGCCTGTGGCTGCTCTTAGCAAAAAGAATAATAATAATAATAATAATAATAATAATAATAATAATAATAATAATAATAATAATAATAATAATAACAATGGAAAGGAGCAAGTGAGTCATCGGGAAGGAACCGGCCAGAAGGACAACTTCAGGAGTCCTCCACCCCTCCCTCATAACCCACGCGTCCCGCCACGCATTCTTATCCTTCATTATTTTAAGAACCCAACAAAGCAGAGTCCATAATCAGACCCTACACCTGTCCCTCCCTCTCCCCCCTATAAACCCTCCAGCACCCCCCGCTCTGCTCATTCAACCAACTACACAGCAAGCCAGTGTTTGTTCTTTGAGATCTCCACCAAAGCTGCAGAAGTAATTAGCACCGGAAGAAGAAGAGCATGGCTCAATTCGGCGAGCAATTGCACAGCACGGGCAACCCCGTCGGTCAGGGCTATGGCGATCACCCCACCGGAGGTCATGGCGTCCACCACGTTGAGCACGGCACCGGAGGCCATGCTCTGGGCGGTGACGATGAGCTCGTAAATGAACTGCACAGTCAAGGCCGTCACGGGGAGCACCGGGCCGGCCCAAACACTGCCGGCGTGTTGAGGCGGTCTGGGAGCTCCAGCTCGAGCTCATCGGAGGACGATGGCTTGGGAGGAAGAAGGAAGAAGGGGATTAAGGAGAAAGTGAAGGAGAAGTTGCCAGGCGGCCACAACAAACCTGCCGGCGGGACGCCCCATCATCTCGGGGGCGCCGCCGTAGCTGCTCCCTCGGAGAAGAAGGGGGTAGTCGAGAAGGTGAAGGAGAAGTTGCCCGGCGGGCATAACCAACCTGCCGACGGGACGCCCCATCATCTTGACGGCGCCGCTGCTCCCCAAGAGAAGAAAGGGATTGTGGGGAAGGTGAAGGATAAGTTCTCCGGAAATTAATCACTGATCACCATCATATTATGCGCTGAGTGCTGTTTTAGAGAAAGGGATTGTGTGTGCACATGGCCTGTGTAGTAATTTGTATCTTCGGTTGGTCGTTCTTAATTTATGTACTGTCTATATATATGTCCACTCCATGTATGATCAAATATTTATATATGCATTCGTATCTTTATCTTATATATATATATATATATATCTATATCTATATGCAAATACATTTGTGCACATTGAAGCCTCATTTATGTACAGAGGATACATTCCTGCCACAAGATTAAAAACCCTAATCCGTATCAGCCGTCCATTTGATACCACGCTACTCCGTTATTAATAACATTGTATCGTTCCATGTTCTGCAAAACCCCGCTCTGCCCGAAACCCTTTCGACTCAGCGACGTTCCCAACTTCCTCCACCCCCGTCGGGAAATCATCCTCCGCATTCGCTGGCGCCGTCTCTGCACCCAACTTCGCGACTTCCTCCGCAATCACCGGCAACATCTCCTTCCTCTGCATCCGTTGGCGCCGCAACTCCTCCACCCAACTTCGCGACTTTCTCTGTAATTGCCGGCAACATCTACCTCCCCTCTGCCACGGTAACATTCCGTCTTCCTCCGAAAGATCTACGGCTTCTTTCTCACCGCAACTGCTAATCCAACTCTTTCTCTGTAATTGAGGGCCTGAATCTTAGCTCTTTTTCTTCGTTGCATTTTGTAGAAATACAAAACTTCTCTAATATGTTTTTATGCTCTACGAAAATCAAATCAAAATTTTATTGCAATTATAGTGTACTGCTGCTAGCAGTGAAATTAAGAAAAAAGAACTCTCATCAAACATAGTAGCAATGGAACACATTTGTTTTAGCAATGACTGAGTGGACGCAGTTGGTATTATTTCAGATTTGGTAAACCAGAAATATGCTGGAACCTAAAACCTCTTAGAAATCGGTCAGAAAATTGAGCCTACCCAAGCAGTGATGGAAAAGAGAACGTGAAGGCAGACGAACATGGTACTCAATTATAAGGCTCCCTATAACTCCTCATTATTATTCCTCCACTTTTTAGTTGACGTGAAGCTGTCTATTGAGCTTGCATTCCCTTTCTTATATTGCAGATAATTCAAGAAGTAAGATGGAATGAGGTTTGGTTTAATTTTTGTTTGAGACCATCAAAACTGTACTGTGAGGGGCATGATCTTACCTTCTTCAGTATTTAAGTTCATTAATAATTAATTCCATTTCTACATAATTCTCTTATACATTCACTATGATAAATTAGTATGGGGCACCCCCGCTCCCCGCGAGTAAACACCCGTCCAAGTTTGGTTTAAGTTTTGATTGATGTTTTTTTAATTATTCTTTACAGGGATGGATTCAGGTCTTTCACTCAATAAATGTTCATGATTCGGTAGGCGTAAGCTCTTATCTTCAATTTTTTGAATTGGGGTGTAGGATTTCAGACAAGTTCACTCTGCTCTACATTAAATTATTTCATAGCAACTATTCCATTACATGGATCAGTTTTTATGTGTGCTTTAAGGTAGTAAGGTAGTGGTCGTCCCTAGCAAATGGTCGCCACCCTCATCCAACGTTTCCACCATCGGCGAGTGTCGCGAAGTTACATATCATCCACCTCACTTATGGTTTCTCCCAATGATAATGTCGGGCTATCCAAAAATAATTCGTAAATGGATAGATCATATTAGCATCACATCCATGATGGAGGTTCACATTTCAGATCTTACACTTTTTAAATGATTCTTATGTTAATATGATGATTCTTTAATAAAAGCAATACCGGGTTTGTGTTCAATTTGCTAATGCTCTACCGAGCGACAGTGCATCTACTATCTATTGCTTCTACTCCTATTGCTTCTACTATCTCTTCTTGATTTTAATGTAATTTCTTCATTTATGTTGAATCTTTTCTTTGTTTCTTGATATCTGTGAAATGGTTTTAAGTTAAATGTATGATTTTTGGTGCGTTGAAAAAAAATTCAATGAGTTAGCCGAATGTCACAACCCAGATCCGATTATGCCCCCACAACACATCTCCTCTATGAAATTCTGTTGCTCTGAGGATATTTGTCAGCTCCCACGACGACTAACTCCTTCGTAATGATGAATATTGCCCCCACATCAATAGTCGAACCCATGACAATTGTTGGCACTACAACAAATGTCACCCCCATGACATATGTCATCCAGACGACAAATGTCACACCCACGACGATTGTCACCCCCATGACAAATGTCACCCCCACGACAAATGTCATCCAGCAACAAATGTCACTTCCTACGATCAATGTCACACTCACGACAAATATCACCTCCGCGAAATATCTCGCTCTCACGAAAGAAGTCATGAATGGCCACTGTCGCCACCCACGACCCATGTTGCCGTCGATCTGGGCGGGCGAAGCCCGCCGCCGCGGGCAAGGTACTGGCGCGCGTGGCACGGGGGGCCCCCGTGCACTGTCACTCGTATATATATATATATATATATATATATATATCAGCATCTTCGCACGGGCTACGCTCGATACTCTTCGCATCGATAGTATCCCAACAATGATGCGCAATACCTCTGCACAAACTCGCCTCCTCTACGACGCTCGCCCCCGTGCCCTACGCGATAGTACCCCCGCCTCGGCAATGTCCCGACGCTTTTGCAGCTCGCAAACACCCATGCACACGATAAAATAGCTACGAGGGAGAGCACTAGACATAGGGATCGTGTGCTCTTCGCATCGACAAAATCCCAGCTGCAACGATCAAGTGTTAACTTGAGGGATATTCCAATCTGCAAAGCGTTATGCAAACATTCATATTGTTGTCGCAGGAGATAAATTGTAATATTTACTAATGAGTGTTAGTAAATGACATTGTTATGTTGGCCGCACGCTCATTTTTTGAGGAGCAATAAGCTTAACTCTATTTAATTTTGGTTACATTGCACTTAAAGTTTTCTTTCCCAAATGCGCTTAAATAAAGATCTTCGCCTTATGCTACAGTGCCTTGGCGTTGTCGGTCACACTTCGATTTTCAAGAAATACCCTTTCACCGCTACTTCTCCCCCACTTTCGTTCTGCTACAGTGAGGTTTGGCGGGCTCCGGAGAAGGCAGAGATGAGAGAGATGGCGAGGCAGAAACTTAAGCCGTCGGCGCGGCAGGAGGCGTCGGAGGTGGCAGAGAAGAGAGAGATGACGAGCCGGAGAAGCCCTCGCTTGCCTTTCTATTCCTAAGCCGAATCCTTCTCCCCGACAAGCCCTCGCTCCATCCTATTGCTGAAGCGCCGATGTGGATGCTCTCTTCACGCTCCTCCTTATTCCTCCTCGGAGCAGCCCTTCGCACATCCAAATCAAAGCAAAAGAGATTCACTCCTAGCTAGGGCATCTGTAGCAGCTGAAAGCACAAGTCATGGATGGAGGAGATCACGTCATCTCAGTAATCTGCATATTTCCCTGATTAATCAATATAGGCTTACTGCATGTCTTTTGTAACGGTCATATAACGGCTAGTAATGAAGTATCTAGTATAAATATAGGTACTGCTGGTGTAAGAAAATGATTCAAGTAAAACCAATTTCCTTTTGTGTACCGTCCGTAGGCTCGCCGGAATACTACATTATACTCATAGCAACATTATTCTGATGTGGTGAGCGATCATATCGATAAGAGGCATCACCCACAAATGTTATGCAACATAACCCTACTCTTCTCTAATAATTATTTGTTATTTTTTATTACGGCATAGTTGAGAAAAACTCATTCTAAAAATCCATGTAATCACTCCCTCTGCTTCTTCTTATTCGAAATGTTGACTGTTTATTTGCCACTGATAATTTCTTTTAATGCAACTGTTGTTGTTTTACTTAAATTAGCAGCTTTAATAGTTGATAAGTTGGAAATTTTTATAGGTATTAAGAAGACTCGAGGAAGAAGTTACTGGGCTAGAGTGTTCAATCCTAGAAACTTAAAACTGTTAGGAAGATATATTTATGGAAAGATTGACAATGACAGGTGATGTCTCTTAATTGGAGTTATGACATTTTATTTGCTCCAATGAGGTTGGACAAAAATGTTATTGCCACACCAAAATCTTATGTCTCAAACTAGTTCTTTTTTTAACATTTATCATACCACGCATTTATTCTATGACAGTAACGTTTTTGTCTAACGTCACTGGAGCAAATAGAGATAAGCCGCACCAAACACGGCCTAAACAAAACCACCGGCCAGCCCAATGTCTGAGCCAAATGTAACACAACCACCACTTAAAATTCAAGGCCTCCTTTAATGTAAAATCTTAAAAATAAATTCTCTCCTCGATAAATTATACATTGGAAAATGCTTTCAATTTTTTTTCCAGATACTGTTTTTCTTCTTTATCATCCCAAGGGAATTTCTTTTAATTCTAAAAATATGATTAGGTGTTATATCTTCAACATACTGCTGGATGCCCTCATCGGGCTCCAATGTTTGCCGAACTCGGGTCCCAATGTAGTATTGGATTTTCGTTCAGTTCAAGCAAGTAGTAGTAGTTGCACATTTATTGAGAGCGCGCAAATCCGACCCGAGCACTTGCAAATTAATTTAGTGAGAGCACTTGCGTGATCGTTTTAGCGGATACAAATATAAAAAAATAAAATATAGATAGCACACACAATAATTTTAACGTCGAAACCCAGTTGGGTGAAAACCACGGGACGATCGGAGTCTGACCCGAAAAAGCTTCACTAGAATGTGTATAAAACACGCAAAAAATTTACAGGTTTTTCTTCCTCAATCCACAAAAGTTCTCCTACACAAATGATATGCAATAAAATACAACATACCAACATGAGCAAATGACGGATTTAAGAAATCCTCTCCGGTGAGCCTCTTAAATTTGTGTAGCGAGACCACGTCAACGTCAAAAAATGACATCCGAACATCTAAAGAAACAGCGGCGGCGGCGGCCTCCCAACAACGCGGCGGTGGCGACGTTTCAATAACGCAGCGGCCACGGCCTTCCAAATGATGGCGGCGACGTTTCAACACGGCAACGACAGTTTTTGCACTCTTCTTTTCCGGAGTTTCTTTTCTCCCATGCAGTTTTTTTTCTTCTCTGTAGCTTGGTGTTTTTTTCATATATATATATATAGGGCAGCCTGCGTTCGCATTCGAGCGCGCTACGCCCACAACATATACATACACGTACTTAAAATGATCGTAATATATATATATATATATATATATATATATACAAGCAGTCGTGTACGGGGAACCCCGTGCGGGGCGACAGTTGTCGTAGGAGCATCATTTGTCGTGGGTGCGACATTTGTCGTGGGGGACGACATTGATCGTGGGGGGCAACATTGGTCGGGGGCGGTTACTTTGGTCGGGGGCAGCGACATTGGTCAAGGGCGGCGACATTGGTCGTGGGCGGCTATATTGATCGTGGGCGGTGACATTGATCGGGGGCGGCGACATTGGTCGGGGGCGGCGACATTGGTCGGGGGCGGCGACATTGGTCGGGGGCGGCGACATTGGTCGGGGGCGGCGACATTGGTCGGGGGCGGCGACATTGGTCGGGGGCGGCTATATTGATCGTGGGCGGTGACATTGATCGGGGGCGGCGACATTGGTCGGGGGCGGCGACATTGGTCGGGGGCGGCGACATTGGTCGGGGGCGGCGACATTGGTCGGGGGCGGCGACATTGGTCGGGGGCGGCGACATTGGTCGGGGGCGGCGACATTGGTCGGGGGCGGCGACATTGGTTAGGGAGGCGACATTGGTCAGGGGCGGACTACACTGGTCGTTGGGAGCGAATCGGTCGGAGGCGGTGACATTGGTTGGAGGCGGCGTGCGGGGGAGCGCACAAGGGAGAAACGCCCGCGAGACAAAAATGTCATTGCCACAACAAAATCTTTGTAACATTTGTCATACCACACATTTATTCTATGACAATAACGTTTTTTTCTAACGTCACTGGAGCAAATAGACAACGATAAGCCGCACCAAACACGGCCTAAACAAAACCACCGGCCAGCCCAATGTCTGAGCCAAATGAAAAAAACCAAACTCGGTTCCCAATGTAGTATAGGACTTTCGTTCAGTTCAAGCAAGCAGTAGTAGTTGCACATTTATTGAGAGCGCGTAAATTCGACCTGAGCACCTGCAAATTAATTTAACGAGAGCACTTGCGCGATCGTTTTAGCGGATACAAATATAAAAAAATAAAATATAAATAACATGAACAAAATTTTTAACGTCGAAACCCAGTTGGGTGAAAACCACATGACGATCAAAGTCTAACCTGAAAAGCCTTCACTAGAACGTGTATAAAACACGCAAAAAATTACAAGTTTTTCTTCCTTGATACACAAAGGATCTCCTACACATCGCTACACAAATGATATATAATAAAATACAAGATACCAACATGAGCAAATGACGGATTTAAGAAATCCTGTCCGGTGAGCCTCTTAAAATTGTGTAGCGAGACCACGTCAACGTCATAAAACGACATCCGAACATCTCAAGTAGCGGCGGTGGAGGCGGCAACAATGCGGTGGCGGCAGCGTTTCAATAACGCAGCGGCCGCGGCCTTCCAAATAATGGCGGCGACGTTTCAACACGGCAACGACAAAGCTTTTGCACTCTCCTTCTCTGGAGTTTCTTTTCTCCCCTGCAGTTTTTTTCTTTTCTCCGTAGCTTGGTGTATTTTTTCTTATATGTATATATAACAGCTCCGCACGGGCTTCGCCCGTTCTCGCTGACTCTTAGCGGTCTGCGTCCACATTCGAGCGCGCTACACCCACAACATATATATATATATATATATATATATATATATATATATATATATATATATATATATATATATATATATATATATATATATATATATATATATATATATATATATATATATATATATATATATATACACACGAGTGACAGGCACGGCCTCCGGCCCTCGTGCCCCGCGCGACATTATCCGGCCAATGGCGGCGGACTTCGCCGGCCCCCGACGTTTTTTACTCATGTATTTTTTAAATTTAAAATAATATATATATATAATTTATGTTAATTATTTTTTTAACTAAACACATATTTTATTATTATTATTATTATAAAATATTAAAAATTAATATATTCGCAGATCTGATTATATTGATCCAACGATGGAGATTGATTCAATGTCTTATTTACCTTGTCACCATACTTCTTTTTAATAGAGTATATATATATATATATATATATATATATATATGCATACACACACGAGCAGCTCCTCACGGGCATCACCCGTGCTTGCTGACTCTTAGCGGCCTTCGTCCGTGCTCGTTGACCCTTAGCGGGTTGTGCCCGCAATCGAGTGGGATGCGCCCGCATTCGAGCGCGCTGCGCCCGCATACGAGCGCGCTGCGCCCGCAATATATACATATGAGTACTTAAAATCACCGTAAAAAATATAAATCAATATTCTAATTTTGTTTTTGAAAAAAATGTAAAATTTTGCCTAGAAAATTATTTTTGCTCTTCCTCAAACTCCTCTCCCTCTCTCCCCCCTATCCTTATATGTAGCGATAGGAGGGCTATACAGATTTCCTCTCTCACTCTCCCCCTTTCTCTTCTCTTTTTCTTTCTCTCTCTTTATTGGATGGATGAGATCAAAATGTTGGCACGTGTTGAATGACTAAGATTAATTATACCATTCCACATTACTTCTTTAATGTAGTTAAATATATATATATATATATAAAATATATATATTATATAATATCAATATACATATTTGAGAGCGCACCAACCAACAAACCTAAATCGTTAGAACAAAGATCTTGTTTTATCTCATCCATTGGATGAAGAGAGAGAGAAAGTTTGAGGAGAGAGGGAGAGACGAAAAAAGAGAATATAAATGGGTGTCTTAAAGCTATGAGAGAAGGGGAAAGAGGGAGAGAAAGAGAGAGAGAGTGAGAGTGAGAGAGAGAGGGGAGGGAGGGATAGCGAGGAGAGGGAGGATGATGGAGATAGTGTGTGGTCAAATCACTTTAAGAGGAGAGAGAGGAGGGATAAAGAGAAGGAAAGAAGATAAGGAGGTGGGGCCCATGACATTTAATGAAAGGGAGGAAAAGAGAGATAAAGAGATAGAACTAAGAATGATTAAATGTCCAATCAATTTCTTTTTTGTTGAAAGAGAAAAAGAGAGAGATAGAGGTGGATCCGGATCCCCTGGAGTTCCTATTTGAACTCCAGGGGGTGGAGTTCCTCTTTTGCGGATTAACGGGACGGAATCAGAAATATTGGTTAACATGAAAGTTGTAGATATCGCCGAGACGAATAACTTTCATGTTGAACACTTTTTGATTTGAAGTCGTTTAGACCCCCGATTTGGGCCCCGAAAAAATTCTGTCCGAAAATAATTAAATTAATAATTTTCGGACCGAATTTTTTCGGGATCCAAATCGGGGGTCTAAACGACTTCAAATCAAAAAATGTTCAACATGAAAATTATTCATCTCGGGGATATCTACAACTTTGATATTCATCATTTTTCCTGATTCCGTCCCGTTAATCCGCAAAAGAGGAACTCCACCCCCTGGAGTTCAAATAGGAACTCCAGGGGATCCGGATCCGATAGAGGTCTTTGATGAACTTGAGAGAGAGAGAACGAAGTATTTTGTGCAGGTGACTAAAACTGATTGTATTTTGTTAGCCCGAGAAACTGATTGATGAAGAGCGACAATAAAAATAAATTTAAATTCTATTATGCACCCCTTATATTTTTTCTATGATATTTTATGTTATTTTTATTTTAAGGGGGTGGTGTGAAATTAGAGTAGATATTATTCTAAAACTTTTCATTTGCCTATTTGTGCAATTTTTTATTTTCCAAAATTGCCTTTCGGTGCAGAATCTCGAATACAGGCGCAACCCGCCTGGATGCGGGCGCAACCTGGCTTGATGCAGGCGCAGCCCGCTTGGATGCGAGCGCAGCCCGCCTGGAACTGGGCGTACCTGCCTGGATGCAGGTGTAACCCGCCTTAATGCGAGCGCAACCCGCAGCGACGCATCGAGAACGGGCAAAGCTCGTTCAAAGATGCTAGTATATATATATATATTACACGAGTCATGCATCATGTTGTAAAATAGCAACATTCACTCTCTCACTCTCTCTCTCTCTCTCTCTTTTTCTTTCTCAGTCATGTGGGCCAAACCCATGTTTGATTTTTTTTCCTCTTCTTTGCTGCATAGGTAGAGGGAGGAAAAGTCTTCCCTCTCCTTTTTTTCTTATCCTATTACATAGGTGGACATGCCTAAGATTTAATGTATATATAAATATATATATTAAACGTATCAGATCTAAGCAAAGAGAAAATGAATTGCAGTATGCAACTCTCACTCGTCATCATCCGTGTGAGTCACGAGGAGAATAATGCAACAATGTATCATGAACTTGATACACATGAGTTCGGTGGGTTTCTTCGCATCGGATGGGAAACACACCCAACAATTCTCCCCGTTCACAACAATGAGGAGGAAACCACCATTCCGAAAATCCTCAGACAATGTTCAAACTTCCCCCTCGGTAATAACTTTGTGAGGATATCTGCTCTGTTGTCATCTGTATGCACTTTCTGCAAGTCGAGCTCCTTCTGCTTCAAAACATTGTATAGCTAATGATACCGCGTAACAATGTGCTTGAAGCTCGAGTGAAAAGTGAGGTTCATTCCCAAATGAATTGCATTATGACTGTCACATAGGAGTGTGTAGTGCTCCTGAGTGAAACCCAACTGCTTGATGAAATGTTTCATCCAAAGAAGCTCTTTTCCTGCATTTGTGATCACAATAAACTCTGCCTCCGTATTATACAGTGTGACGCACTTATACAATCTCGATTGCCATGACGCAACTCCCCTTGTAAACATGATCTGGTATCCATAAGTCGATCTCCTAGAGTCCAAATCTTCAGCCATATCAGCATCAGTGTAGCCTAGTAGCTCTGGCTCACTGTCTCTAAACTTCAACGTCAAATCTGACATTCCCTACAAGTATCTCAAAATTCATTTCAATGCGTTCCAATGTTCTCTCCTATAATTGGAGAGAAATCGTCTAACAGTGCCACCATAGACCTGAAGTATGTTCTTTTAGAGCCCACAATGGTTATGAAGAGAGAAGTACTTGAATTTTATTCAAATACAAGAGTAAGCTTTGGTGGAAAGGCTATAAAGACCAAAATTGGGGAAAATAAGTTGAAGGTTGAAAGTATCTAGTTTTCTACCTAAATCGTATAGAGTGGGTGAATAGGTGAGTTCTACATCCTTTAGCGGATAAAAAATCAGTAACAAACAAACACATAGAAGCACATCATAGACACAAGGATTTATAGTGGTTCCCCAGAATATATACGTCCATTGTCCCACCCCGCCTATCTAGCATTTGTGTTAGACTCGACTACTTCACCAAAACTCAGATTATAATAATCTTACACCTCAGAGCCTCAACTCCTACAACTAAGAGATAACTCTCCTACAACTCGGAGATCAACCTCTCATACAACTCGATCCAATAAACCCGAATCTACAAACTCGGAAGTTGAAAACTTTGATCTGAAAACTTCGGAATCCGACTAGATCAAGAACACCTTTTGTAGAATCTGAAATCAGTGATCTGTCGAATTTCTTCTTATTTGGAATCGCTGATCGTGAACGTTTCCGAGCACAACAGATTGGGAAAGAAACTTCTCGGCCGTTCACGCTTTAGGTTAAGAGACATTTTTGATTCCTTGTAATAATTAATTATTGAAATGAAATCCTTGATATATATATAGAGGAATCCATTCACAATGGCTAGAAATTATCTTCCAAAACGAGCTTCCACGTGTACTGTACATGACCATCATTTTGAAACAAAACCTGTAACACCCTTGAATTTTCTATAATTATTTTAATCCCTTTATGACGCAATAATGACGTAAGGGTGTTACGTTGACGCATAATTAACGGTGCGTCGTCGTTACTGCGAGATTTTGTTCATTGGGGCGAGTCGGCCATTTATTAATTTTGACTCATCAGAATTAGAGTTTTGTCTTGAAAATTTAAAGTAATTAATTTTAAGCGTACTTGTAAAGTTTTGTTGCGATCCATGCTTAATTGAGATCTCAGTGAATTTAATAAGGATTTTTTGTTGTTTTAACTTCGGGGAATTTTAACCCGAGTTTGGTTTGTCCGATCCCGATTTCGAGTTCGCTGTTAGATTCGTAGCACCGTCATTTAGCTTTGGTGCAAGTTTCATCGAAAACGGAGATGATTTGGTCACCCTCGTCGTTTGAGTTTTTCTAGTTATTATATTAATAATATAATTATATCTTTATTATATAAAACAATATAGCATTCTTGAAGCACACCACCAGCTGAATCTGGACCGTCCGATCAAGCAACTTCAATTTCTGGCCGTTAGATTCAAAAGAGGAGGGTTGCCAATATCCAAATCCCTCTTTAAAACACTGTTCACATCCCCAAAATTCCCGATACTGCATTTCCGCATCCCGTCCCTTCACGGGCTCACCCCGCCGCTGCCGGCGGAGCCGCCGGCGGCCTGCTCGGCACCCATCGGGGGGTTCGCCGGCCTCCGGCGAACCCGCCGGAGGCCGGTGAACCCGCCGGAGGCCGGTGAACCCCCCGGTGTGTGGCAGGCGGCCTTGGAGCTCACGGGCAGGGCCACCGCCGGCGGTGGCCCTGCCCGCTCGCCGCTGGACAACCCCCGGCGGGTTCGCCGGAGGTCGGCGAACCCCCCGGGAGGCGGCGCCCTATGCGTTTTTTTCTTTGTATTTTATACTTTAATAAATAATTTAATAATTTATGTTTACTATAAATTCAGAAAAATATATTATTATGAAAATAATTTAATACAATTATTAAAAAAATCCATTAAAAAATTATTAAAAATTCAGAAATATAATATTTGAATTCTTTTAAATTTTAAAATTTTAAATAACTGTCGAGGGCGTGTGAAGCTCGTCGGGGGGCGGGCGAAGCCTGCCGAGGGCTAAGCGGGCGAAGCCCGCAGCGACGCATCGAGAACGGGCGAAGCCCGTTCGAAGATGCTAGTGTATATATATATACTTATAAAAAGAAATCCTTATTCATCCTTCTTCCCCAAAGGGGTCTGTTCGAGAGGGTCGTGAGAGAGGCGACGGATTTTTCATCGTGAACCTTTAAGAAGTCGTTTCCGGAGCTCGGATGGACAAAATTTTCAGCGGAGCATAAATCCGGAAAGCTCTCAACGAGATCTACGTGTTGGTGGTAGATATTTTTGTTTTTGTGGACTTTTGGTGTTGGGGTGTGTGACCCTAAACTTTCGTTTTGTCCAAATCTCAACATATTTCATTGCCGCGCTTTCTTTTTCGGTCGATCTGTATCGTGGAGTATTCAGAAGGTTGCAATAAAGTGGTTTAAGGCAAGTGGTGGTTTGCTCCTATGCATAGCCTTTTACAAATTACTCACGTTTCATTTTCCATTTTCTATCAATCATACAGTTAGTTCTTATATTTTCATGTCACTTCTTTTGTGTACTCATAGTTTTACCTTATGCAAAATAACACTAAATTTCCCTTTCTTCTTGCTGTGTTGCTGTGAGATTCTTTTATTTATATTTGGACTCCTGTCTTGTTTTCTCCACTTTTCTCTTATTTTCTGGAACTTATTGATGGTCAAGGCTTAAATGTTGTCAAAATTTCTAAGTCTTGTACAACCCCGTATTCGCGAAGTGGGGTCCCTCCAGCAGACGCGGGGCTAGCTATGCATTTTTAAGCTTTTTGAGGGGCTTGACACTCTTGGTGGCTAATTTAGGCTCAACCTGCATAATATACTAGTAGGGAGATGAAAAGTTTGCCTCCCCCGGCCCCTTTGAGGGGTTGCCCCGGCCAGTACTCGCCTAGTCGCCGAGCCCGCCAGGCTGCCTTCTCGACCAG
This sequence comes from Platanthera zijinensis, assembly GCA_039513925.1. Classification (NCBI taxonomy): domain Eukaryota; kingdom Viridiplantae; phylum Streptophyta; class Magnoliopsida; order Asparagales; family Orchidaceae; genus Platanthera; species Platanthera zijinensis. Next base: position 92,724,268 of record CM077098.1, on the reverse strand, counting down.
GCCGCGTCTCGCCTAGCCGCTTCTCGCCTAGTCGCTGCTCGCTAGCCTCAGTCTCGCCTAGCTGCTTCTCGCCTAGCCGCAGCTCGCCAGCCTCGATCTCGCCTAGCCGCTTCTCGCCCAGGACGCGTCTCGCCTAGCCGTCTACTAGCCCGACCTATGCTTGCTCAGAAACCAGCTCGCTCGGCCTATACTCTCCCGGCCTGTGCTCGCTCAGCAGCCAGCTCGCCCGATCTGTACTCGCCCGGCCTGTGCTCGCTCAGCAGCCAGCTCGCCCGGCCTGTACTCCCCTGACCTGTGCTCGCTCAGCAGCCAGCTCGCCCGGTCTGTACTCGCCGGGCCTATGCTCGCTCAGCATCCAGCTCACTCGGCCTGTACTCCCCCAGCCATGCTTTTACTGTTATGCCCCCGGGGTGGAATTACCTCTTTACCCCCTGCTGTGGATGTTTTCTATTGGCCCATGACCTATTTGTCTTAGGGGTTTTTCTGACATTTTGGTCCCCAGCTTTGGGAAATCTATAAATAGACCCTTGAGGGTGCCTTGGAGGGCATTACTTCTTAGACACTAAAATCCCTCTACTTTCTTCCTCCAAGGCACCTAGCTCAAGCATTGGCTAGGGAGGGGGAGACCTTAAAGGTCTTCCGGGTATGAAGTGGGACCTCTATGCTAGAACCGAGGGTCTGTTCCTAGTTTCCCGAGCCTTTGGCCTGTGACGTTCTCCTGAGTGTAGTAGGTATGAGGTAACCCCTTTCTTGGGACCTCGAACTCTACGAGAGACCAAGTTTTTAGTTTTAACATTTTGGTGCGGTGAGCGTGGAGAGTGACCAGCATAGAAGATCTCGAGAGAGTGTCATGGCCGGAGATCAGGGAGGTAGTGATGATCTCGGCGAGCTCCCCAACCCATCACCCTTCGTAGGAAGGGAGAAGTTCATGACATCCATCCAAGGCATCGTGGAGATGCTGCGAAGTATTGGCCATCGGGCAGACAGCTCAACCCCCACCCCCCAGGGACTGGCTCCCAAGGGTCTTGGCGAGCTGACCTAGAGTGGTCTCGGTGAGCTGCCTCCCACGGGCACAGTGTAACACCCCAAATCTCGAGTTTTTGAGTGGATTGTGTAGGCTGAGCAACACGGCCTGGGATACGGGCATGTACAAGGCCGTGTCCTACTTTGTGTACTCGAGTAAGGAGCAAGACAGTCTTCGAGTGGGCCTCGAGTGAGGCACACGGCCTGTGACACGTGTTTGTCAAAGGCCGTGTACTGCTCTGAGTACTCGAGTGTGGCGCAGGGCGGTCTCGAGTGAGGCACATAGCCTGTGACATAGGCGTGTCCAGGGCCGTGTCCTGTTGAGGTCGACAAAATGCACTCGACGTTCCTCGAGAGGCAAGTTGAGTTGGGCACACGGCCTGTGACACAGGCGTGTCAATGGCCGTGTCCTTCTCTGGTTTTGGCCAGGTTTGTGAGGCCTGTTGAACGCGATCTAGACACAAGTGTGTCCGAAGCCGTGTCGACACACGACATGTGACACAGGCGTGTCACAGGACCGTGTCCTGTTCTGGCATAGTCAGTTTCTTTGCCGCTTAAGGCATACGACTTGTGACACGGGCATGTCACAAGTCGTATTCGGCCCAGGAAATTGTGTTTCAGGGCGATTCATGGCCGTTCATTTCCTTCAATTAGGATCCGACAGTCCAGAGTTATCCCTGTTGTGTTAAGGCTGAGAGTTGAAGGATAAACTCTCATTTATATCAAGCCTTTCTCTTTATAAAGTGTTAGAGAGTGGGGAGAGCAAGGAAGGAGGAGGAGAAGGAATCGCGAGCCGAGTCCAAATTTATGGAGGCAAGGCTGTTGCGGTGCTTTTCATCCGGATAGTTTTCCATGGCTCCAAAGAGATCATCAAGGGTAACGATCTTTCTTCCTTGGACATGTGAAGTCCTTGTTTTGGCATGTGCATGGATTTCCCCCACCAAAAGGTGGCTTTTGAGGGATTTCCCTTGGGTTGATTCTTGAAATCCCCAATCAGTCTTGCATATAGATTCGAAAATGTGTAGTACGGAATAGGATGCTGTGTGAAGCCCATCTGGACAGGTTGGTCTAGATTGGTGATGTTTCATTTTACGCACCGGAGAAGACTCCGCATATAAACGTGTATGTTGTGGAGTCGATGGGTTGGGCCTGTAAAGGGCAGTAGCATGAAGTACTGGAGTGGAATTCAAGGAAAATATCCTCGTGATTCTTGTGTTGAATGCTATGAAAGACCAGTTTTCTGGCACTGCAGGATGCTGCAGGGTTTGGGTTGAGTTTGGGTACAGAAAGAGAGCTTTTACTGAACCCGCCAAGCGACCGTGAGGAACAATAGCATTAGCTCCCCTTTTGGATTGTGAAGCCAGTCCTTGGTGGATATTATGGCTATTGTGAGCTGAGAGCTCTTGAAGGCTTCGTGCCGAACGAATAAGGGTAAGACGACCTGCGTCAGGTTGACGATTTGAGCAACAGGTAGGGGATGATCTGTCTCCGCATTATTGTTGTCTGTACATGAGTGCCTAGAATAGTGGCGTTCGTAAGGAACACATAATGAGAGTCCTAGGCCTGCGAGCCATTAAGACTAAAGTCTCCGACGAGAGGTTACGGAACATAATGCTCAATACCGTTGGGTTTCGGACCTTGAACGGTGGTGGGACCCTGGTATTTCTGGTACACCAAGAATGTGCCCTGAGTGCACGGAGCGTCGGGCAGTGTGGCCGACGTTTGTGATATATTGTTTGTGCGTGAGTGCACATTGTGTGATATATCTGCTTGTGAACTGCTACGCATGCAGGGAAGGAATACCACTACCCCGGGAAAGGTGTAGTCGTTATAAATTGGTCAGTTGAATGCTGACCGTTACGTTATTTGCCACCATTCTGGCGGGCTGTCCTTGTACAGGTGCTGGAGAGCCGAGCGGGGAATAGCGAGCTGAAGCCCTTGCTGCCGCCGCTACTACTGCTAGCATTCAAAGGCTGAGCATAGAACTTTTTTATTTTCATGTGTGGCCAGCCTGCGCGCCGATGTTTGTAATCCACACTTAAAAAGCCTAACTATAAGGCCTTAAGGCCAGACTTTTATGTATTTGTTATACGTTCATTCGGGGTGATATATAAATGTGGTTGTTTATATAAAGTTGACATTCGTGGTTATTGAGTTCAATTTTAATCTTAAGCTTCCGCTAGCATACTTTGAGTTAGGATGCAAATATGTTTTGATATTAACCTGTAACCTCGCCACCTGTTTGTGATATATAGTGTGGGGCCCCGTCGGACCTTCTATTATATGTTATTTAACGGATGGGTTCATTACACACAGACGAGATGACCCCAGCAGGGGGAGAAGGAAGTGCATCAGGGAGACTGCCTGGGAAGGAAAGGATAGGAGAGGGGGTCGAGCGAGACCTCACTGACCGGGAGCCGTTCCCCAGCCCGGCGAGTGTTAGCCTTCCAGGCGAGCAGGTCGCGCGAGTAGAGGTTGCGAGACCACCACTCAGGGGGTCACCCTTCAGCAAGCTGATCATCTCAGCTCCCATTCCTGAGGGGTTCAGAGAGCCTGACATGGCTTTCTATACCGGGAAGGATGACCCCGTCCAGCACCTGTAGTGGTTTTAGGATGTCGTCTCCATCAAGCCGATGATGGATGCCTTCAAGTGTCGCCTCTTCGCGATCACGTTGAAGGACAAGGCAAGGGACTGGTTCCACCAACTCCCACCGAGATCGATCTATGGGTTCGAGGACTTAAGCCGGAGCTTTCAGCTTCGCTTCTCCACCTCTAAGAAGAGGAAGAAGAATCCTGAGTCCATCTTCCTGATAAGGCAGGGGGCCGAGGAGTCGCTGGCCCATTACGTTGACAGGTTCTAAGAGGAGATCCTGGACATCCAGGAGATGCCTGGGTATGCCCTCCAGATGGCGTTTACAGTGAGGTTGAGTGAGGGATTCTTCAAGATGATTCTGATCCGAAAGGCCCCCTTATCATTCGAGGAGCTGATGGAAAGGATGACAGAGGAGATAACAACTGAGGCGGCCAACCCGGAGTTTGTCAAGAAATTGACAAGGTTGACCGAGGCAGAGTTGAAAGAGAAAAGTGGCTCGAGGTATCAGGAGGGAAGGAGGAGAGAAGAGCAGAGAGCTTAGGGGTTCCAGGGACCTCAGGAAGGTCGGGAACCTGGTTGGAGGAAGCAGGGAGGGCCCGTTCAGGGTCTAGGGAGAGGTCTCATCCACGGTGGGGGGATTTTCATGGAGGCCAAGGGAGGTTCAATTTCCAAAGGCAAGCCCCTAGGCAGCTCCTACCCCCACCACAGCAAGCGATGGTGATTGGTCGAAGGGAGAGGAGGAACCGCACGGGAAGAGGAAGAGTAAGAGTAGAGTTACCCTACTGTGAGTTCCACCAGGAGGAGGGTCATGAAACAACTGTTTGCCCTGAATTCCTGGAGTTGAGAAGGACAAGAGCTCTGACACCACAGCCTCAACAACCACAAGACCCTATGCAGATTGAAGAAGTCCAACATAAGGCGGCATGGGAGGGATATGCGGACAGGGTTGATGTGGGCACTCGGGGAGGGATCTGATGATGCACGAGGGAATTGGGGGTAGTGAAGAAGTGGATCATATCTTGTAATGAACTTTGCTTGCATTGTATCAACTATGATTGATAAATGGTACTGCCGGAAAACATTTCTGATCCATTAAAATCCCCGAGATGATTCCACTGACCAGGCTCCCACTAGCTAGCAGGGCAGGTTGATCTCTCAAAGGGGTGAGCAGGCCTTACCCCAAGATGATTCCGCTGACCAGGCTCCCGCTAGCTGGCAGGGCAGGTTGATCTCTCAGAGGGGTGAGCAGGCCTTACCCCGAGATGATTCCGCTGACCAGGCTCCCACTAGCTGGCAGGGCAATTTGATCTCTCGGAGGGGTGAGTAGGCCTTACCCCGAGATGATTCTGTTGACCAGACTCCCACTAGCTGGCAGAGCAGGTTGATCTCTCGGAGGGGTTAATAGGCCTTACCCCAAGATGATTCCGCTGACAAAGCTCCCACTAGTTGGCAGGGCAGGTTGATCTTTCAGAGGGGTGAGTAGACCCTTCCCTGAGATGATTCTGCTGACCAGGCTCTCACTAGCTAGCAGGGCAGGTTGATCTCTCAGAGGGGTGAGCATGCCTTGCCCCGAGAGGATTCCGCTGACCAGGCTCCCACTAGCTGGCAGGGCAGGTTGATCTCTCGGAGGGGTGAGCAGGCCTTACCCCGAGATAATTTTGCTGACCAGGCTCCCACTAGCTGGTAGGGCAGGTTGATCTATCGAAGGGGTGAGCAGGCCTTATCCTGAGAGGATTTCGCTGACCAGGCTCCCACTAGCTGGTAGGGCAGGTTGATCTCTCAGAGGGGTGAGTGGGCCTTACCTCGAGATGATTCTGCTGACCAGGCTCCCACTAGCTGGCAGGGCAGGTTGATCTCTCGGAGGGGGAGTAGGACTTACCCCGAGATGATTCCGCTGACCAGGCTCCCACTAGCTAGTAGGGTAGTTTGATCTCTCGGAGGGGTGAGTAGGCCTTACCTCGGGATGATTCTGCTAACAAGGCTCCCAATAGCTGGCAGGGAAGGTTGATCTCTCGGAGGGGGAGTAGGCCTTACCTCGGGATGATTCCGCTGACCAGGCTTCCACTAGATGGTAGGGCAGGTTGATCTCTCGGAGGGGGAGTAGTGTAACACCTCCCCTGTAATGGTCGTATGATATGGGTGCGGCCGGGGCCCCACAAAATACAGTCGCCACAACTTCAGCATTATGAGATGATATCACTACCCAAACTCAAAACTCAGAACTAAACACAGCAAAAACAAAGCAACACCACTAGAAGTTATCCACCACCATCAGGAGTATCAAATGGCCTTAGGGCCTTACACAAAAGAGTCCATCAAATAAAGACCACAAGGTCAAACATGAACATGCAAAAACACTCCTAAGCTACCTCGGCGTGCAAGCCGGACAATGTCCAAAACATGGATCATACAGGGCAAGAAAAAGGAAACAAGCTAAAAGTACAACAATACTTCATGAGCCTTAGGGCTTTTTGCCCGACGCACTAGCTCCTGCTTGCGATCCATGCCCTGTAAAGATTTTAAGTAACGTGGGTCAGCAAAGGCTGACCTCTACTGTGTAACCAACACATCTCATCCCGGCCGTCCCTAACGGACCCCGGGGTACCGCTCCAACCTGCATGTCAGCACTTCGTATAACAAATGCAAATATATATAAAGCTTTAAAATAGGTTTGGATGTCTCATACAACAAACATGTTTTCTATGTTTAGAACAGAGTGAAAGGGGCCTATTATGCAACATGTATGCAAATCCGGGCTTCGCCCAAGGCACCCTATTGCGTATGCATCTAACACATCATCAAACACTAGGTACTTCCGTTTCCCCATTGGCATAAAGCCGCAAACAAAAGCAAAAACCTATGTCCCTAACGACCCAAGCGCCGTTACACGGAAATCTTGCAAAGGCCCCACCCGCACATGGGTCTTAAACCCCGGGCTTGCCAGCAAATTCTGACTTCTCCCGTCAGGATTCCGTCATCACACACAAACCGATTCTAAGAACCCTTGCTAGACCCCACCCGATCGTGGCTTCATTGCCCGGGCTTGCCCTACGCTCGGCGTTCTTGTCAGTCTTATAGAAGGGGGTTAGTCTCGCCGGGACACTTTCCCCAAGTGATATGCACGTCACGGGATAGCCAGCCGACCACGAAGACGTAGCCACACCTTAGCACATCACAACCATGCTTTCCCACCCTAATCCATCATTCGTACCACAACGTTTCCGTGCACCAAGGAAACCATCTACAGTCGAAGCGGAGCTAACCTTGCCTGGTTCCTACTGCGAGTACTCACTCAAGAAAAAGGGGAAAAACACATAAAACATAACGACATCTAGCCGTAACGGATTTATACCGAATCCTCGAAGCTCGCTATGCAACATCACCGAGTCGGACTAACGGTCATGACTTCGGCTTCACCCACAATGCCTAATCCACTAACGGAGCGAATCTCTAATGCAAAAAAGTGCCGGGGACGGACACAATCGACCCGGAGATTCCTCTTGAACCATGACAACCCAAACCCCTCTTATTTGAGAGATCTGGAGCCCAAATCAAGAAAATATGCTAAACGTGCATCTTAAAACCAAGAGGAGAAGTGTCGTTACCTTATGACCTCTCTTCCTAGCCATGGAGAAACTTGGTCGGATGAACACCACCGCAAAGATCTTGCCTTCGCGGATCTGGAGTCCGCTCGCGAAACAGGGCTTTGAAGCTTCACCGGCAGCCGGAGGTTATCTCCTTCTTCCTCCTATCTCTCCTCTCTCTCTAACACTTAGAAAGAGGAAGAAGATGGGAAGAGTGGGTTTGAAAACCCTATTCCCGGCCTTAAGATCTAGCATTGACCAACCACAACCCTTGGAACCCAAAAGAAGGAAACGAACGACCACGATTCGCCCTGAAAATAAACTTCTTGGGCCGAACACGGCTTGTGACATGCCCGTGTCCAAGGCCGTGTTCTCTTACTCGCCGTCAAACCAGAAATCCCGACCAGGACACGGCCTGTGACACGGCTTGGGAAATGCCCGTGTCGCATGATACACGCCCGTTTCAAGGCCCGTGTCACTGGTGTGCCCCAAACGACACAGGACCAAAATGTCCCGCAAAGGAAACGGCCATGTGATACGCCTGTGTCTTATGCCGTGTGCTAGACACGCCCTGGGACACGCCCGTGTCCCAGGCCGTGTAACTCCCTCAACACAAACCAACAAACTGCCCGAGCAGGACACGACCTATGACACGCCCGTATCTCAGGCCGTGTGCCCGGTGTCGATGCTCGTCGACTGAAAATCGTCGACCTCTCTGAAATCGTCGACCTCGCACCCGACACGCCCTGTGACACGGCCGTGTCAAAGGCCGTGTGCCCAGTGTCGACACTCGTCGAATGAAAATTGTCGACATCTCGAAAAAACATCGACCCCCAGCACGACACGCCCTGTGACACGCCCGTGTCACAGGCCGTGTCAGCCTACTCAGAACCTAACTTGGCCTGAAAACACCATCCGTTCCTCTTTTGAGTTTTCGGGGCGTTACAATTCCTCCCCCCTTAAAAGAATTTCGTCCCAAAATTTTAAAAAGTTTGAATACATAAAACTTAAACGGTACCTGAGAAGAAAAACTCGGGGTACTCCTCAAGCATGGCCTGCTCTCGCTCCCACGAAAGCTCCTCGCGACCATAGTTGTCCCAACGAACTTTTACGAGCTTAACCTCCTTATTCTGCAACTGCCGATTCTCTGAATCTTCTATACTGATTCGGTGAACTCGCGTCCTCAAGTCCTCTCCTATCGGCACTGCGGACGATTCGATCACCACTGTAGCCTCTACCAAAGCTTTTCTCAAGACGGAGACATGGAAGACATCGTGTAATCCACTCAGCTCCGTGGACAACGCCAACCGGTACGCCGCTTCTCCCACCCGTTCTATAACCTCGAACGGTCCCAAAAACCTCGGACTCAACTTCTTGAGTCGACGAATCTGCGAAACGCCCTTGAACGGCTTGATCTTTAGATAAACCTAGTCGCCTACCGCGAACTCCACATTCCTGTGGTGAGCATTAAAATATTTTGCTGTCCGATCTTGAGCTACCTTCATGCGCTCTTGAATGGTTCGCACCAACTCACAAGCGTCAGCTACCACTTCTTTTCCCAAAAGCTTAGTGTCTCCCATCTCATTCCAAGACATCGGTGTTCGACACTGCCTCCCGTATAAAGCTTTGTACGACTCCATCTTTATACTTGCTTGGTAACTATTGTTATATGCGAACTCTACCATGAAGAGATGTTCCTCCCATTTCTTGCCGAAGTAAGGAGTACACATCCTCAGCATATCCTCCATAGTACGGTTCGTTCTCTCGGTCTGCCCATCAGTTTGAGGATGGAAGGCTGTATTGAACTTGAGCTTTGTGCCCAGGCTTTTCTGCACCAACCTCCAATCCTTAGACGTGAAACGTCCATCTCGATCATTAACTATGCTATTCGGAATCCCATGCAGTCGCACAATGTTGTGAACGTACAATTCCACCAGCTTCTCCACACCGTCCTCCTTCCGATTTGGGATGAAGTGTGCCACTTTGGTCAAGCGATCCACGATCACCCAAATTACGTCGTTACCTTGCTGCGATCTAGGTAACCCATGTACAAAATCCATGGAGATATCATCGAATTTCCACTCTGGGATAGGAAGAGGCTTCAAAAACCCGCCCGGCTTCTGACACTCGGCCTTCACCAAGGCACAAGTTTGGCACCGACTCACGTACAAAGCTACGTACCGCTTCAAACCAGGCCACCAGTAGGATTTCTTCATATCCAAGTACATCTTTGTACTACCCAGGTGAATGGAGTACTTTGTGAAGTGGGCCTCAAACATCAACTCCTCATGGAGCTTGCCAAACTGCGGTACACAAATCCTCCCGCCCTTCCTCAGGATCCCATCAATCATCTCCCAGGCGCTACCCTCACCTTTTTGAGCTTCCTCCGCGTATGGTTGGAACTCCGCATCCAAACGGGTCGCTTCCCGAACACGATCGCACAAGTCGTTCTGCATTTCAATCCAGTTCAACCGAGCCACATTAGACTCGCCTCTGTCCACACACTCGATGCCGAGGGACTCCTAGTCCCGCCTCAATCGCTCATCATGAGCTTCGATCCAATCTCCTTGCCCAGAGTATTTTCTACTCAAGGCATCAGCCACCACATTGGCTTTGCCTGGCGTGTACTGAATCACCACATCGTAGTCCCCAAAGAACTCACCCCACCTGCGTTGCCGCATATTTAAGTCCTTATGATCTAAGAGATACTTCAGACTTTTGTGGTCCGTGAAAATCTCCACTTTCGCACCATAAACGTAGTGCCGCCACAATTTCAGCACAAAAATTACCGCCGCCAATTCCAAATCATGGATGGGGTAGTTTCTCTCATGAGGCTTCAGCTTCCTAGACCCAAACGCGATCACACTGCCATGTTGCACCAAAACGTACCCCAAACTGCATCTGGATGCATCGCTGGAAATTTGAAATCCTTCAGTCCCCTTCGGTAGACTTAGGATTGGCGCCATCATCAGCCTTTCCTTCAGGGTATCAAATGCCTGATTGCACTCTTGTGTCCACACGAACTTCTGATCCTTACGAGTTAGTGAAGTGAGGGGTAGAGCTATCTGCGAAAAATTTTCCACGAACCTACGATAGTACCCGGCTAGTCCAAGAAAACTCTGGACTTCCTCCACGGTCCTCAATACTGGCCAATCTCTGATGGCTTCCACTTTCATTGGATCTATTGCCACCCCATCTCCACTAATCACATGGTCCAAAAACGCCACTTTCTCTAACCAGAATTCGCATTTGGAGAACTTCGCATAAAGCTGGTTCTCTCGTAACACTTGCAACACTAACCTCAAGTGAGTCTCATGCTCCTTTTCCGACTTGGAATAAACAAGCATGCCATCAATAAAGACGACTACAAATGAGTCCAAGTATTTGCAAAAAACTCGGTTCATCAAGTCCATGAATACAGATGGTGCGTTCGTCAGCCCGAACGACATCACCGAAAATTCAAAGTGACCATACCTCGTGCCAAACGCGGTCTTGGGTATGTCTTCGTCTCGGATTCATAACTGATAGTATCCTGACTTCAAGCCTAACTAGAAACATACCACCGAACCCACCAACTTGTCGAATAGATCGTCTATTCGAGGAATCAGATACTTATTCTTAATAGTCAGTTTGTTCAACTCTCGGTAGTCTATGCACAACCGTATACTACCGTCTTTCTTCTTCACGAACAACACTGACACGCTCCACGGTGAAGAACTGGGTCTGATATACCCCTGCTCTAAAAGCTATTGCAACTGAACTTTAAGTTCGGCCAACTCCTTTAGTGCCATCCTAAAGGGAGGGCGTGATACCGCCCTAGCCTATGGTACTAGCTCGATAGAGAAATCAATCTCCCGCCGAGGAGGTGCTCCCGGAAGCTCCTCAGGAAACACGTCTTCGAACTCCGCCACTACGGGTAATTATCCAAGAGATAACCTGGAAAAGGCTAACCTCCAAAAATGCGACAAGGGCTAAACCGCCCGTACTAACTGCATGGCCGAAACTAGGGAACATGCCACTCCGCGAAGACCCTCAAACTTGACTTCTGCTTGCCCTTCGCTCCTCAGGGTTACCACCTTGGACAGGCAGTCAATACTGGCACGCTGCTCTGCTAGCCAGTCAATCCCTAATATTACGTCAAACTCGACCAATGGTAAGACTGCCGCCATCAACATGAAGTCGACTCAATCTAAACTCCAACATATGCGTCATCTAGCCTTGGTAGTCATAGATGACCCATTGGGCATGCGCACTTTCAATTCTGCGTCCGCTGAGAAAGACTCAACTCCAATCCTCCGGATAAAGCTTTCCGCAAGGAAGAAGTGCGACGCTCCCGTATCAAACAGTACCCTAGCGGGGTACCCAAAAACTATCACAAAGCCTAAACACATGCAACAAACATAAACAGTTTGAAAGCATGAAAACCCAAGGTGGAAGTTAAACTCTCATACCTGTCACCACATCGGGTTGACGGATCGCTTCCTGTTGCCCAAGGTTATAAGCGCTTGGCTGCACTGGTTGAAATCGAGAAGCGCTCGACTCCGCCATCTTCCCTTTCTCTGCGATACTGGGGCCGGAGCGCATAGTCTGCTCCTGCCTTGGTTCTTGCTCAGTGCCCCCCTTGAGTACAAAATCTTGTTATGTGCCCTGCCTTGCCACAATTATAGCACGTAAGAGGTCCCATAGAGAGAGACCCTCCGGGCGTCCAGTTACTTTTCTCACCAGACTTGTATGGGTGAGGCTTCTTCTTCCATCTGCTCCCTTCCGACTTCCCGTAGGACTGAGAAGGCTTCCTTTTCCCTTGCTTGGGTGTGAAACCCTTGCGACGCTGGGTTCTCTCCATATCATTTTACAAAATCCTGGCCGCCTCAACAAATTCTTTGAAACCCGCGCGTTTCATGGATATGAGTGGTTGCCTCAGGTTTTCCCTCAATCCTTGGTAGAAGAGGTTGTCCCTCTCCTCATCGTCTGCCATGGTCATTCCCGCATAACGACCCAATCGAGTGAATTCCTAAACATATTCATCCACGGTCTTGTTTCGCTGCACCAAGTGCAAAAATTGCCTTTGGATGGCTAACCTTGTCGACGCCGGAATGTACTTTTTCAGAAAAGCATTCCCAAACTCATCAATGGACGGGATGCGTCCCGGAAACTGCCAACCGCTATGGCTCACCCACCATAACTTGGCGTCTCCTTCCAACATGAAGGCTGCAAACTCTGCTTTCTTCCCTTCTGGCATATTTGCTGCCCTCAAAAGCTCCTGAATCCGAGCCCACCAGTCCTCTGCATCTGTTGGTGTGCTGACTCCCTTAAAGGTTGGAGGGTGGAAGCTCAGGAAATACTTCATTTTTTGGTCACCATGCCCGACAATCACCCTTTCGGCCAGCGGCTCTACCTGCCTGGATTCCTCGCCCAGCACGGCCGTCGCCGTATCCGGGGTAGCAGGAGTTGCTACTTGAGCAATGGGGGCTGCTACTTGCGCTGCCGCTGCAGCTTGGGCCGCCACCATTGCTTCTGCAAGCATGCGACAGAAGTCGGCCGGGGTTACCCCCATGCCTAGAGGACCTTGCGTAGTAGCGCTACTCGCCGAGAGCTATTCTCCTGGCCTCGACGTTCCTGCCTCGTTGCTTGCACTCTTATCACAAGCAAAGAAAACACAAATCAATCTCAAATCACAAGACTCAAACACAAGGACGCTCATGGTCCCGCGATACTCCTACGTGGATAACTTCTTATACGCGACTCGATTTTTGACTTTCAACCACGAGTCTTTTCCTTGGAATGCAAACCTCCCTCTGATACCAAATTGTAACAGCTCCCCTATAATGGCCGTAAGATATGGGTTCAGCCGGGGCCCCACAACATACAGTCGCCACAGCTTCAGCATTATGAGATGATATCACTACCCAAACTCAAAACTCAGAACTAAACACAGTGGAAACAAAGCAACACCACTAGAAGTTATCCACCACCATCAGGAGTATCAAATGGCCTTAGGGCCTTACACAAAAGAGTCCATCAAATAAAGACCACAAGGTCAAACATGAACGTGTAAAAACACTCCTAAGCTACCTCGGCGTGCAAGCCGGACAATGTCCAAAACATGGATCATACAGGACAAGAAAAGGAAACAAGCTAAAAGTACAGCAACACTTCATGAGGCTTAGGGATTTTCTCCCGGCGCACTAGCTCCTGCTTGCGATCCTTGCCCTGAAAAGATTTTAAGTAACGTGGGTCAGCAAAGGCTGACCTCTACTGTGTAACCAACACATCTCCTCCCGGCCGTCCCTAACGAACCCTGGGGTACCCCTCTAACCTGCAGGTAAGCACTTCGTATAACAAATGCAAATATATATAAAGCTTTAAAACATGTTTGGATGTCTCATACAACAAACACGTTTTCTATGTTTAGAACAGAGTGAAAGGGGCCTTTTATGCAACATGTATGCAAACCAGGGCTTCGCCCAAGGCACCCTATTGCGTATGCATCTAACACATCATCAAACACTGGGTATTTCCGTTTCCCCATTGGCATAAAGCCGCAAACAAAAGGGAACAACTATGTCCCTAACGGCCCAAGCGCCGTTACACGGAAATCTTGCAAAGGCCCCACCCGCACATGGGTCTTAAACCCCGGGCTTGCCCGCAAATTCTGACTTCTCACGACAGAATTCCGTCTCACATACAAACTGATTATAAGAACCCTTGCTGGACCCCACCCACTTGTGGCTTCATTACCCGGGCTTGCCCTACGCTCGACGTTCTTGTCAGTCTCATAGAAGGGGGCTAGTCTCGCCAGGACACTTTCCCCAAGTGACATGCACATCACGGGATAGCCAGCCGACCACGGAGACGTAGCCATGCCTTAGCACATCACAACCATACTTTCCCACCCTAATCCATCATTCGTACTGCAACGTTTCCGCGCACCAAGGAGAACATCTACCACCGAAGAGGAGCTAACCTTGCCCGATTCCTGCTGCGAGTACTCACTCAAGAAAAAGTGGAAAAACGCATAAAACATAATGACATATAGCCGTAACGGATTTCTACCGAATCCTCAAAGCTCGCTATGCAACATCACCGAGTCAGACTAACGGTCACGACTTCGGCTTCACCCACAATGCCTAATCCACTAACAGAGCGGATCTCTAATGCAAAAATATGCCGGGGACGGACACAATCGACCCGGAGGTTCCTTTTAAACCATGGCAACCCAAACCCCTCTCATTTGAGAGATCTAGAGCCCAAAAAAAGAAAAGATGCTAAACGTGCATCCTAAAACCAAAAGGAGAAGTGTCGTTACCTTACGACCTCTCTTCCTAGCCATGGAGAAACTTGGTAGGATGAACACAACCGCAAAGATCTTGCCTTCGCGGATCTGGACTCCACTCGCGAAACAGGGCTCCGAAGCTTCATCGGCAGCCGAAGTTGATCTCCTTCTTCCTCCTAGCTCTCCCCTCTCTCTAACACTTAGAAAGAGGAATAAGATGGGAAGAGTGGGTTTAAAAACCCTATTCCCGGCCTTAAGATGCATCATTGACCAACCACAACCCTTGGATCCCAAAAGAAGGAAACGAACGGCCACGATTCGCCCTGAAAATAAACTTCTTGGGCCGAACACTTCTTGTGACACGCCCATGTCCAAGGCTGTGTTCTCTCACTCACCGTCAAACCAGAAATCCCGACCAGGACAAGGCCTGTGACACGGCTTGGGACACGCCCGTGTCGCATGTGACACACTCGTGTCGCATGTGACACGCTCGTGTCGCATGTGACACGCCCGTGTCAAGGCCCGTGTCATGGCCCGTATGCCCCAAACGACACATGAACAAAATGTCCCTCAAAGGACACGGCCATGTGACACGCCCGTGTCACATGCCGTGTGCTAGACATGCCCTGGGACATGCCCGTGTCCCAGGCCGTATAACTCCCTCAACGCAAACCAACAAATAGCCCGAGCAGGACACGACCTATGAAACGCCCGTGTATCAGGCCGTGTGCCCGGTGTCGATGCCCGTCGACTGAAAATCGTCGAACTCTCGAAAATCGTCGACCTCGCATCCGACACGCCCTGTGACATTCCCGTGTCACAGGCCATGTTCCCAGTGTCGACACTCGTCAACTGAAAATCATCGACCTCTTAGAAAAACGTCGACCCCCAGCACGACACGCCCTGTGACATGCCCGTGTCATAGGCCGTGTCAGCCTACTCAGAACCCAACTTTGCCTGAAAACGCCATCTGTTCCTCTTTTGAGTTTTCGGGGCGTTACAAGTAGGCCTTACATCGGGATGATTCCACTAACCAGGCTCCCACTAGCTGGCAGGGTAGGTTGATCTCTAGGAGGGGTGAGTAGGCCTTACCTCGAGATGATTTCGCTGACCAGGCTGCCACTAGCTGGCAGGGCAGGTTGATCTCTCGGAGGGGGGAGAAGGCCTTACCTCAGGATGATTCCGCTGACCAGGCTCCCACTAGCTGGCAGGGCAGGTTGATCTCTCGGAGGGAGAGTAGGCCTTACCTCGGGATGATTCCGCTGACTAGGCTCCCACTAGCTGACATGGCAGGTTGAACTCTCGGAGGTGGGGTGGGGTGGGGGGGGGGGGGGGGGGTGGGTGGGAGTAAGCCTTACCTCGGGATAATTCCGCTTACCAGGCTCCCACAAGTTGGCAGAGCAGGTTGATCTCTCAGAGGGGTGAGTAGGCCTTACCTCGAGATGATTCCGCTGACCAGACTCCCACTAGATGGTAGGGCAGGTTGATCTCTTGGAGGGGTGAGTAGGCCTTACCTCGAGATGATTCCGCTGACCAGGCTCCCACTAGCTAACAGGGCAGGTTGATCTCTAGGAGGGGGAGTAGGCCTTACCTAGGGATGATTCCGTTGACCAGGCTCCCACTAGCTGGTAGGGCAGGTTGATCTCTCGGAGGGGGAGTAGGCCTTACCTCGGGATGATTCGGCTGACCAGGCTCTCACTAGCTGGCAGGGCAGGTTGATCTCTCGGAGGGGGGAATATGCCTTACCTCGGGATGATTCCGCTGACCAAGCTCCCACTAGCTGGCAGGGCAGGTTGATCTCTCGGAAAGGGGAAGTAGGCCTTACCTCGAGATAATTCCACTAACCAAGATCCCACTAGCTGGCAAGGCAAGTTGATCTTTCAGAGGGGTGAGTAGGACTTAATTCTATATTATTCCGCTGACCAGACTCCCACTAGCTTGCATGGCAGGTTAATCTCTCGGCGGGGGAGTAGGCCTTACCTCGTGATAATTCCGCTGACCAGGCTCCCACAAGTTGGCAGGGAAGGTTGATCTCTCGGAGGGGTGAGTAGGCCTTACCTCAGGATGATTCTGCTGACCAGGCTCCCACTAGATGGCAGGGCAGGTTGATCTCTTGGAGGGGGAGTAAGCTTTACCTCGGGATGATTTCGCTGACCAGGCTCCCACTAGCTAACAGGGCAGGTTGATCTCTCGGAGGGGTGAGTAGGCCTTACCTCGAGATGATTCTGCTAACCAGGCTCCCACTAGCTGGCAGGGCAGTTTGATCTCTCGGAAAGAAGAGTATGCCTTACCTCGGGATGATTCCGCTGATCAAGCTCCCACTAGCTTACCGGGCAAGTTGATCTCTCGGAGGGGGCGGTAGGCCTTACCTCGGGATGATTCCGTGACTAGGCTCCCACTAGCTGGCAGGACAGGTTGATCTCTTAGAGGGGGAGTAGGACTTACCTCGGGATAATTCCGCTTACCAGGCTCCCACTAGCTGGCAGGGCAGGTTGATCTCTCGGAGGGGGGAGTAGGCCTTACCTCGGGATGATTCCGCCGACCAGGCTCCTACTAGCTGGCAGGGCAGGTTGATCTCTCGGAGTGAGAGTAGGCCTTACCTTGGGATGATTCCGCTGACCAAGCTTCCACTAGCTGGCAGGGCAGGTTGATCTCTCGGAGGGGGGAGTAAGCCTTACCCCGAGGCCGTCTCGTCACCCAGGCTCCCATCAGCTGGCAGGGGAGGTTGATCTCTCGGGGAGGCTAAGTGTTTTCTACCTCGAGGCCATCTCGTCACCCCCGCTCCCATTAGCTTGCATGATAGGTTTACCCCTCGGGAAGGCCAAGTGTTTTTTACCCCGAGGCCATCTCGTCACCCAGGCTCCCATCAGTTGACATGACAGGTTAACCCCTCGGAAAGACCAAATGTTTTTTTACCCTGAGGCCGTCTCGTCACCCAGGCTCCCATCAGCTGGCATGACAGGTTGAACCCTCGAGGAGGCCAAGTGTTTTTTACCCCGAGGCCATCTCGTCACCCAGGCTCCCATCAACTGGCATGACAGGTTGACCCCTCGGGGAGGCCAAGTGTTTTTTTACCCCGAGGACATCTCGTCACCTGGGCTCCCATCAGCTGGCATGACAGTTTGACCCCTTGGGAAGGTCAAGTGTTTTTCTACCCCGATGACGTCTCGTCACCCAGGATCCTATCAGCTGGCATGACAGGTTGACCCCTCGGGGAGGCCAAGTGTTTTTTACCCTGAGGTCGTCTCGTCACCCAGGCTCCCATCAGTTGGCATGACAGGTTGACCCCTCGGAAAGGCCAAGTGTTTTTTACCCCGAGGCCATCTCGTCACCTAGGCTCCCATCAGCTGGCATGATAGGTTGACCCCTCGGGGAGGCCAAGTGTTTTTTACCCCGAGGCTGTCTCATCACCCAGGCTCCCATCAGCTGGCATGACAGGTTTACCCCTCGGGGAAACAAAGTGTTTTTTACCCCGAGGTAATCTCGTCACCCAGGCTCCCATCAGTTAGCATGACAGGTCAACCCCCAAGAGAGACAAAGTATCTTTTTGACCGCGCAAAAAAGAACTACACTCAGCGAATACGTTGGGTTGGATGTTTCTTTCCGAGCGTGGAACTCGCTTGAAAAGAGCAGGGATTGTATATAACCCCGTATTTACAGAGTGGGGTCCCTCCAGCAGCCGCGGGGCTAGCTATGCATTTTTAAGATTTTTGAGGGGTTTGTCACTCTTGGTGGCCAATTTAGGCTCAACCTGCATAATATACTAGTTGGGAGATGAAAAATTTGCCTCCCCCCGGCCCCTTTGAGGGGTCTCCCCTGCCAGTACTCGCCTTATCACCGAGCCCGCCAGGCCGCCTTCTCGCCCAGGCCGCGTCTCGCCTAGCCACAGCTCGCAAGCCTCGGTCTCGCCTAGCCGCTTATTGCCTAGCCGCAACTCGCAAGCATCAGTCTCGCCTAGCCGCTTCTCGCCCAGGTCGCGTCTCGCCTAGCCGCTTCTCGCCTAACCGCAGCTCGCCAACCTTGGTCTTGCCTAGCAGCTTCTCGCCAAGGCCGCGTCTCACCAAGCCGCTTCTCGCCTAGCCACAGTTTGCCAGCCTCAGTCTCGCCTAGCCGCTTCTCGCATAGCTGCGTCTCGCCTAGCCGATTTTCGTCTAACCGCAGCTCTCCAGCCTCGTTCTCGCCTAGCCGCTTCTCGCAGAGGCCGCGTCTTGCCTAGCCGCTTCTTGCCTAGCCGCTTCTCGCCCGCAGCTCGCCATCCTCAGTCTCACCTAGACGCTTCTCGCCCAGGACGCGTCTCGCCTAGCCGCTTCTCTCCTAGCCGCAGCTCGCTAGCCTCGTTCTCGCCTAGCCGCTTCTCGCCCAGGCCGCATCTCGCCTAGCCACTTCTCTCCTAGCTGCAGCTCGCCAGCCTTAGTCTCGCCTAGCTGCTTCTCGCCCAGGCCTCGTCTCTCCTAGCCGTCTACTCGCCCGGCCTGTGCTCGCTCAACATCCAGCTCGCTCGACCTGTACTCGCCCGGCTTATGCTCGCTCAACATCCAGCTCGCCCAGTCTGTACTCGCCCGGCCTGTGCTCGCTCAGCAGCCAGCTCCGCTGGCCTGTACTCGCCCGACCTGTGCTCGCTCAGCAACCAGCTCGCCCGATCTGTACTCGCCCGGCCTGTGCTCGCTCATCAGCCAGCTCGCCCGGCCTGTGTGCCCCCGAGGTGGAATTTCCTCTTTACCCCCTAGTGTGGATGTTTTTTATTGGCCCAGGACCTATTTGTCTTAGAGGGTTTTCTGACATTTTGGTCCCCAGCTTTGGGAAATCTATAAATAATCCCTTGAGGGTGCCTTGGAGGGCATTACTTCTTAGCCACTAAAATCCCTCTGCTTTCTTCCTCCAAGGCACCTAGCTCAAGCATTGGCTAGGGAGGGGGAGACCTCAAAGGTCTTCCGGGTGTGAGGTGGGACCTCCACGCTAGAGCCGATGGTCTGTTCCTAGTTTCCTGAGCCTTTGGTCTTTGATGTTCTCCTGAGTGTAGTAGGTGTGAGGTCACCCCTTTCTTGGGACCTCGAACTCCACGAGAGACCAAGTTTTTGGTTTTAATAAGTCTAATAATTAACCTCAATTTAGAAAGAAAAGTTTCTGGCAGGAATAGGCTTAGGAGTCGAGTGAAGTCTTGGCGTCGAGTAATTTTAGTAAGGCGTCGAGTGTTGCCTTGGCGTCGAGTGCGTCAAGTGAAGCCTTGGCGTCAAGTAATTTCAGTTAGGCGTCGAGTGATTTCAGTTTGGCGTTGAGTGATGCCTTTACGTCGAGTGCCTCGAGTGTTGCCTTGGCATCAAGTGCGTCGAGTAATTTCAGTAAGGCGTCGAGTTATTTCAGTTAGGTGTCAAGTGATTTCAGTTTGGCTTCGAGTGATTCCTTTGCGTCGAGTGCGTCGAGTGTTGCCTTGGTGTCGAGTGATTTTAGTGTTGGCGTCGAATGCATCGAGTAAATCCAGTCTTGTCATCGAGTGAAGTAGAAAGGCATCGAGTGAGGCATTGGCATTGAGTGAATCTAGTAATTCGTCGAGTTTCTCCGAATCCGTTGAGTTAAATTTGTCGAGTATCGATGTGAGGTCAAGTCAATTCGTCGAGTATTGATGTGAGGTCAAGTCAATTCATCGAGTATCAATAAGTTTTAGTTAAATTCACCGAGTAAAATTCGTCGAGTAACCTTCCAATTCGTTGAGTATTGTCGACGAATCTGTGTGGACTTAGAATGTTTTCATCGAGTGACCTTCAAATTTGTCGAGTGAACAGTAATTCTTCTAGTATACCTTATGAAATTCTTTTGGGTTTTCTTCCTTTTGCATCATTGTAGAAATCCGATGCTAAGTCTGGAGTTCTTGTCGTTTATTTATATATTGTATGATTATTTGTGGTCTTTGGTTAACAGTGGATAAAGAACCACCACCTCAGTACCGGTTTGTGAATCATTACACCTGATGGGTTTTCTTCTCTTCTTATGAGTTGTTGGGTTGTGTTGGAAAATGTGGTTACCACCATAGTGCCTTTTTGAGATGTTTGGTCTGATGGTTTTTGTTGGACAATATGGTCACCACTACAATGTCTTTTCGAGATGTTTGGCCTGAGGGTTTGTGTTGGACAATGTGGCCACCGACTCAGTACCGTTTTTATCGGTGTTAATGATTCACATGTTTGAGCTGATCAGTCTTTATATATATATATACACACATGTTCATATGCATACTCTTGCAGATGTTAATGAAGCATAGCTCTAAAACGCACTTGGTGAACTTCACATATTTAAACTTCTTTGAACTCTTCAATGCTTATTATTTTATAATTTAGATGTTGCGGTTTGACAGCTATTCTGTTTATGGTTGGTAACCCTTTGACTTCTCTTATTTATTTACTTTTGGTCTTTTATTGCCACTTGTTCATTCTTGCTGAGACATTCTTTCTTTTTAATGCCTCAGGCTCGGAGCAGTAACGGTTTGAGCAGCTAGAGTTGGTGGTTCTTGGCGTGTGCTTTAGTAGCTGTAGTTTTCCTCCCTCACCTTCGTGAGGTAGTTTTATTGTTCTTACTTTGGTTCAGACATGCATATTATTCTGTGGGTTCGTGTCAGGTTGTTGATGCCCATAGTGAGTTATTATAGATGGTAGAGACTATTTGCTAGCTACCATGTTTTTATTGGTTTGTCTCACCAACTTGCTTTCTGGGAAGGATTTATGTTAGGTTACATGTTAGTTATTTTCAAAGTATAAAAAGACCAATATTCTTATCTCATACACATGACATCCTTTTAAATCAAACGCCACTCTATTTTAACAAATATAAAAACTCTTTTAGTACTTATATTAAGTCTAGAGATATGCATATCATGAATTGTTCTAATAGATTTTCATGCTCATATAGGATAATAAATAAACTAAATAAAGTACTTTACGCTGCGTATATGTATATTTTTACCCGTGGACTAGTTGATCCACTGAGCTGAGGGACACAACCATCAAAAATTAAACTCAAACTATATTTTCATAACAACCTTGAGAATTTCATGAAAAGTATTAGGAGTATGTTCTTGCATGAACGTCTGTAGTTGTCCCCTACACGACATGACATTACAACGCATATTTTCTCTTACTCTAATATATTATTTAATGCTGAGAAAATATGGGTTGTGACAGTTGGTATAAGAGGGAGGTTTGTTTGACAAGTTGGTCGAACATCTATCTCTAGTAAAGTTTTAGTTGTCTTTTCTCATTGCATACACACACCGATGTTTCATTAATACGTATTGGCTGTAGCATGAACACTACACTCATAAGCATGACAAGAAGTATATGGGGATATATTATGTAGTATGAGTTGCATAATATGTATTTGTATATGGATCCTCATAGGAAGCAACATGTGACTGTTATGTAGTATGAGATGCACAATAATTATCACATGGATATACATTAGATTTTATTTTTCATTGCATGCGATATTATGTAGTATGAGATGCATAATATTTCATGTATATGCATGCCGCTCATAACATGCATAAAGCCTTTATTAGAATCATAGCACTGTATGCATAACATTACATAGCATGAGCACGCGTGCCAGTTAAGATCTATATGATGACACACATACATACATGGTTTTAAAACAAATAAATAAGAATTCATGCATTCATATTATATGCACATGAGTTAATATGATGATGGTGTATCATCCTAAGTTAAAGCATAACATCACTTTTTAAAATCCCAGAGCAAGGTAGCAGCAAGAGCAAGTATCTATACATGTATGGTCTGAACTAAGTTGAGTAGTTATAGTGTTAAGCTAGGTTTTGATGAGTTATTTGTTCGTATTTATATAATATGGCCCCAAAGCATTTTACGTGGATGATGACTCCCCAGTCTGAGGGTGGGTCTCCGGGTGCTCTTAGTGAAGCGATGTTAGAGGAGCTGCGTCAAAGCATTGAGACTCTATCTAGGAAGATGATTGCAATGCAAGCACAATTGCAGGCATTATTGACTACCACCTTGGGGCGGCAGTCTGGTGAGCAGAGCCCCTCAGTGGATGAGTCTGAGAGTGAGATCAGTAAATTGAATAGGTTTGCTTCTAAGTTGATAACTGCGGAGGAGTGCAGAGTTAAAATTTTCTTAGGTGGTCTCCAAAATGACATCCAGAAGTTTGCCAACGGCTACCAATCCGAGACTAATACAAAAGCGGTAGAAGCTACCTTAAGGGTTGAGGCTATTGGAAATGCAAAGGATCATGGTATGTTGTTGAGGAAATAAAAGAGAAAGGCCGAGGATGATGAAAGCCCTGGGACATCTGGCCCTGTGCCAGAGAGAGGAAGCAAGGAGGCATGTGTTTTTGTGGACGTTTAGACCACCCCTTCGAAAAATGTTTTAAGAGGTTGGGTGTTCAGAAGCAGCAACAGGTTCTTGCAATTCAGAGCACACCCAAAGTAGATCTAGTTTGTGCTTCGTGTAAGAGGAAGGGGCATGACGTTGCCCATTATTGGTCAAATGATAAAGTCTCTTTCTAGTGTGGGCAAAAAGGGAATTTGAAGTCTGGGTGCCCACAATCCCAGCCCATGGCATAGCTATACCATTTGGATAAAGGAAAAGGTAAACTGATTACGGTGACCGAGGAATAAACTCAATTTTCAACTTGAGTGATTTCAGGTTCGATCCTGATCTAGTTGTTAGCTAGTAATTGTGGATTTAATTTCAGTCACAATAGTTACCTGTACGCTTTTATAGACGAGTTTAAGGTAAAGAATAGTTAAGTGCACGTTCACTTTATTATAGTGATACCCACTCGCTTGTGGCTAGAACTTTCGTAGAGCGTCATCGCTTGACTCCCGATCAGGTTGGCGATCCATTTCGCATTAAGTTTTCCTCTGGTGACTCGGTGGTGTCGGACTAGGGTATCAAGATTTTTCCTATCCTTTTAGGTGACTTCCTAGCTTTTGCCGATCTGAAGGTGCTGGACCCGGAAGACTTCGATGTGATTTTGAGCATGGACTGGTTGTATAGATATGATGTTGTTATCCAATGTAAGATGAAACGTTTGGACTTCAAGACGGACAATGGCCACCACATGAGTGTGTATGGTTTTTCGCGCCAGGATTCCCTGATTATTTCTGCGGTATGTGCTTAGAAACTCTTAGATTCCGGTTGTTTGCTTACCTGGTTTCTATTTTAGAAACTGTTAGTCATTTGCCGTGCATCAAGGATATTTTGGTGGTGCAAGAGTTCCCTGATGTTTTCCCAGTTAGTCTTCCTAGTATTTCGCCTGGGAGAGATGCAGAATTTGCCATTGGTCTTAAGGCGGGCACTCGCTCTATTGCTAAGGCACCGTACCATATGGCCCCACGTGAGCTGGAAGATTTGCGTACCCAGCTAGATGAATTGATTTAGTGTGATATTAGTAGGCCAAGGTCTTCTCCTTGGGGTGCTCCTGTCCTATTTGTGAAAAGGAATGATGGTTCCATGAGATTGTGTATTAATTATAGGGAATTGAATAAGGTAACCATCAAGAACAGATGTCCATTATCGCAGATAGATGATTTGTTTGATCAGTTATGTGTTAGTTCTATGTTTTCAAAGATTGATCTTCGTTTAGGCTACCATCACTTGAGGATTCAAGAGTCAGATGTTTCGCGGATTGCTTTTCGTTCCCGGTATGGGCATTTTGAGTTCTTGGTGATCAAGGGTGGATCCAGAGGGGGACCATGGGACACTGACACCCCATTATTTTTCAAAATGTTTAGTGTATTTGGATTCCTCTTATTGAGGCAATGAATTTTGATTACTTATACGTCAAAAACGGTGGTCAGATGAGGGAGAAATAGCTCTGATAAGATTGAAACGTTTAAAATTTTTTTTGAAGGAAGTTGATGTCTGACCTCTCATATTAAAATTTTTAGAACCCATTGACCTATTCAAAAAAAAATGTGTGCACCCTCATTGTTAATTTTTGCACCCCCATTATTAATTTTTTGGATCCGCCATTGTTGGTGATGTCCTTTGGACTGACGAATGCACCCTCTGCTTTTATGGATATGATAAATAGAGTGTTCAGAGATTTTCTGGATTGTTTTATGGTTGTTTTCATTGACAATGTTTTGGTATATTCTCGGAGTACTGAGGAGCATGCTCAGCATTTGTGCCAAGTTTTGTCTACTCTAAAAGAACATAAGTTGTATGCGAAGTTGAGAAAGTGTGAGTTTTGGCTTCCTCAAATGTCTTTTTTGGGTCATGTTGTGAATAAGGATGGAATTTCGATGGACCCAAAAAAGATAGTTGATGAGATGGATTAGAGAAGACCTACCACACCTAAGGAGATAAGAAGCTTCTTAGGGTTGACAAGCTATTATAGAAGGTTTTTGGAAGGTTTATTTGTATTTTCTGCACCTCTGACTGAGCTTACGTAGAAGAACACAATGTTTGTGTGGAGCGATGAGTATGAAGGAGCCTTTCAGGAATTGAAAAAGAGATTGTGCACTGCTTCAATGTTAACTTTACCTACCGAAGGAGTGGAGTATAATATTTATGTTGATGCATTACATGTCGGGCTTGGATGTGTCTTAATGCAAGAAGGAAAAGTGATTGCGTATGTGTCGAGGCAATTGAAGGTTCACGAAAAGAATTATCTTACGCATGATTTATAGTTTGCTTTCATGGAATGCCTAGTGGCAAGCTGATGACTTTGGATATTCCAAATTAGAAGTGGGAGAGCATTTCTATAGATTTTATTACCGGTTTGCCAAAATCTCCTGGAGGGCATGATTCTGTATGGGTCATAGTTGATTGATTGATGAAATATGCTCACTTTGTGCCTTTTAAGATTGGCTATTCCATGAAGAAGATAACTGTACAACCCATATTCGTCGAGGGTGGACCCCTCCAGATCCAGGTCATCGGAAGTCAAAGTCAGTAAGTCAAAACATAGGTCAGAGTCAACGTGTCTGGCTGTAGAAGACCTGGGCGAGTATGACGAGCTCTCCTCGCATACTCGCCAGGTAGGTGACTAGGCACGATACTCTCCCAGCCGTGCGAGCTCTCCCAGGAAGTCTCCTAGTCGCCAGGGGGTGGCTATAAATAAGACCCACCCCTCCCCCAGGATTTCCCTATAAATAGGACCCCTGGGGGTACGAGGAGAGACACCTTTGGAATCTCGCCGAGATCTCAGACTCTTGTCTTGGACACTAGCTTAGCCTGTGAATCCCTTTTCTCAGAGATCAAGTCGCGATCTAGGGACTATCCTCCTTTAGTCACTGTGATTTAGTTATCAGTAAGTCTCCCTCGTACCATACCCGGCCATCCATGGTTATGGAGGGGTTGCTTCTTCTAAGCATTTGGGTACGTGGTGGGACCTCCCTGCCACAACACCTGGGGTCTATTTGTTCGGTGACTTCCCTACTTTAGCCCGTTAGTCTTTGAGTCTATCCATTGAGTCGGTAACCTTAGGATGCCTTGACCCTATTTTTGGAGTAGGGATTTTTCCCTACTTCAACACGGTGCGGTGAGCGTGGATCGCAGTTGAGGAAGTAAAGCTTCGCTAGTAGGCGAGATGGTGAGTGCAGGCGAGCAAGGAGAGTTAGTCGGCAACTCAGCAGGAGTTGGTAACTCGGCGCGAGGTGGCATGTTTGTGATGATGCTGCGTTCGAGGAGTTTGCGAGGAGGATCGAGAGGACCATTCTCTCAGGGTTTCCTCATCTCCCCGATGTTACGACGACCTCACCCCATCCCCTGACATTGTCAGATGAGGAAGCGCTGCCGAGGCGACCTGGGAAGGAGCGAGCTTAGGAAAGAAAGGAGCGACTGATGCAGTCACGACACCAACCGGCTAACAGCCAAGGGATCAGGTTCCGGGATCCAGAGCCACTAGCGAGGTACTATGATACTCGCCAGTGGAGCGAGTATGATGATGATACCAACGAAAATGAAACCTGTCACCACCAGGGAGGGAGGATCCCCTTCTATGATGAGATCTTCGCAGCCCCAATTCCCGAGGGCTTCTGAGAGCCAGTCCTCACTTACTACTATGGAAGAGATGACCCGGTCATGCATCTCCAGTGGTTTTAGGATGTGGTGTCCATCCACAACATATCAGACACCTTCAAGGGCAGGTTCTTCTTGATCACCTTCAAGGGGAATGCAAGAGACTGGTTCCACCAGTTGCCAGCCGATTCCGTCTATTGCTTTACGGATCTGTTTCGGGGACTTATGGCAAGGTTCATGACGTCTAAGAAGAAAAAGAAGGAGGCAACTGCTCTCTTCAAGATTGCTCAGGGGCAACATGAGAGTCTTGGCCACTACATCGACCGTTTCCAGTAGGAGATCTTAGAGGTGGAGGAGGTGAACATCTTCACTCTGATGTTTGCCCATTAAGTTTTGTTTGAAGCAGGGTCTCTTCAGTATGGAGATGGGGTCCAATCCCCCGAGGTCCTTTGAGGAGATGGTGGAGAGGGCGAATACGTTCGTCTAGGGATAGGATAAGAATAAGGACTTCTTGGCGCGGCTAGATGGAGACGAGCCTTTAGGAAGTGGTAGAGGGGAACCTTCGGAGGTGAGAGTCGGAAGGCTACCAGAGAGGCAGGTGGAGAGAAAAGGGAGGAGCCGAGGAGAAGAGAGGAGCAGAGGAATAGAGAAGATCCCAGGAGGACAGAAGAGAGGAGGAGGCAGGAGAGGCCTTAAAGGCAAGAAGAAAGGAGGCCCGTGGAGGCCTAGGAGAGGAGAGGAGAAGAGAGGCGATTCCAGCACCTTGCAAATCGTCCTCAGTGGAGGAAACCTGCTAGGCCGCATTTTCAATAGTAGGAGAGGAACGATCGCCGATAGGGAGGAGGTCAGAGAGGAGCTGGAGGAGAAGCGATGACCATTGTCTGGTAGGGCAATAAGCATCGCAGGAAGGAGGCGTGAAGGGCGAGGCACTAGAAGGAAGAGATTCCCCTCTACTGCGACATACATCGAGTAGAGGGGCACGGGATGATGGCCTGCCCGAAGTTTTGGGAGGCGAGGAGGAGTCTGGAAATTGGCACGGCAGAGAGGGAGCAGCCTACGAAGGAAGCGCCCGTAGGACCGGTAGCGTTCCAAGATTCGGTGAGGAGGATGAACGAGAACTGGGTCGACCAAGGAGGTCATGGAGAAGTGATCCATGGCCTAGGAGGTGGGCATGTTGGAGTGATCAACAACAAGGCTTGACTCGGAGCTTCCCGCAAGAGGAGTCTCCATCAGATCTATCAGAAGAGCGTCGCCTCTCAGGGCGTCGCCTCGACCTCTTAGGTTCTGCAGCCATTGGATGAGATCACCTTCTCCGAGGAGGACATGCTAGGGAATGAGAATCCTTTTCATGATGCCCTAGTCATCCAAGCTGCCATCGAGGACTTCACCGTCGACCGAATCCTTATGGACAACGAGAGTTCGGTAAACGTGATCTTCAAGAAGACCTTCGTCAGGCTTCAGGTGGAAGAGTCCAGAGTTCAAGCTGCGGACGGACCCCTCTTTGGCTTCTCAGGAGAGAAGAAAGAGGTTGAAGGGGGAGTGGACCTTCTGGTCACCCTTGGCGGAACTTCAATCTGATTCTGCTTTGTCATCGTCGACACGCCGAGCTGCTATAACGCCATCTTTGGGCGTCCCCTCAACAACTACTTCAAGGCCATCCCTTCTTCCTACCATAAGTGTCTGAAGTACTATCGGGGGGATGTCCAAGTGAGGATCAGAGGCGACCCAAGAGCTGCCAGGGAGTGCTACCTGAACGCCGTTAGTACCATCAGCTAGATGGAGGATGCAAAGAGGTTGGAGAAGATGCTGGAGAGGGAGGAAGGGATGAGGGCCATTGAGGAGCTGGAAGTGATCTCCCGGAGGGGAGAGCCGGGGCTGCTGAAGGTCGGAGGATCTTTGACGATAGGAGGGAAGCTAGAGATGGCCACGTGTTTGTAAGAGAACGTGGACATATTTGCTTGGAGGGCTGTAGAGATGCCAGGGATTGACGCCGATGTTGCCTACCATCGCCTCAGCCTAGATCCCAAAATTTCCTTCGTCCATCAGAAGCTGAGGAAGAATGCCACCATTCTAGCCGGTCTGATCAGAGAGGAGGTGGAGAAGCTGCTGGAGGCAGGGTTTGTTTCAGAGATCCAGTATCCAGGTTGGGTCTCCAATGTTGTAATGGTGAAGTTCGGAGGGGGCTGGCGTTTATGTATTGACTTTTCTATGTTAAATAAAGCCTGCCCGAAGGATTGCTACCCCTTACCTCATATCGACGCGCTAGTTGATTCAGCCGTTGGGTTTCCTGCAATGAGTTTTCTTGATGCCTTTTAAGGTTATCACCAGATCCGGATGCATCCCCCCGACTTCCGCGACGTCTCCTTCATCACCAACGATTGCTGCTATGGATATAAAATGATGCCCTTCGGGCTCAAGAATGCGGGCATGACATACCATAGGATGATGGAACAAGTTTTCAAGGAGCAGAAGGGGCGGGACCTTGAAGTGTATGTGGATGATCTCCTTGTCAAGAGTAGGAGCGTCGCGGAGCACATAAAGGATCGGGTGGAGACTTTTGCCATCTTGAGAAAGTACAAGATGTGACTCAAATCGGCCAAGTGCGTCTTTGGAGATGGAAGGGGGAAGTTCTTAGGTCACATCCTTACTCTGAGGGGGTGGAGCCTAACCCAGAAAATGTAAAGGCCATTCTAGAGATGATATCCTCGGAGGACCCCAAGGAAGTTTAGAGGTTAACTGGAAGGCTTGCAAGCCTTAGTCGTTTCCTCTCCAAGGCGGGAGAGAAGTGTTCTCCATTCTTCAAGACTCTCCAAGGCAACCAGAAATTCGAATGGACCGCAGAGTGTGAGGAGGCTTTTGAGAAGCTCAACAACCATCTAACACAAGCTCCTCTCCTCCAAGTCCCGCAAGGAAGTGAATACCTCCTCCTATATTTGGGAGTGGGAGCGGAAGTGGTCAGTTCTGTGTTGGTTAGAGAGGAAGGCAAGAAGCAACTCCTCATCTACTATGTGAGTAGAGTATTGCGGCAGGTAGAGATGAGGTATCCTATCTTGGAGAAGTTGGTTTTTGCCTTGGTGGTTTTAGCTCGTAGACTCCGCAAATATTTCCAGGCTCACTCCATCAAGGTCGTCTCAGATCACCCACTTCGTAGTATCTTGGATGGGGTTGAGCATTCTGGCAGGTTGACCAAGTGGGCGGTGGAGCTCAGTGAGTTCGATATTTCCTACTCTCCGAGGGTAGCAATCAAGGCCCAGGTAGTGGCAGACTTCCTAGCTGACTTCTCGGTCGAGGTAGGAGGAGGCGAAGGCTATTCCAGTCCAGTCTCTTGGAAGATGTTCGTGGACGGGGCCTAAGGAAAGTATTTTGTGGGAGCCGGATTAGTGCTAGTAAGCCCGCAGGGAACTAGGATCGAGCAAGCAGTCAAGATCCTCTTCCCCGTCACAAACAACCAGGCAAAGTTCGAGGCCATGGTGGCAGGCTTGCGTCTCGCCAAGGAGTTGGGAATCAAGGATCTCAGGGCCTTCAACGACTCAATGGTGGTTGCGTCGCAGATCAGATGAGAGTTCGAGGTACGCGATCTCATCCTACAGAAATACTTGGTCAAGGTCAAAGAGTTGATCGGGAGCTTTCAGTCCTTCATCATCGAGCATGTGCCCAGGGAGGGTAATTCAGAGGCAGATTATCTCGCCAAGTATGGCCCCCGGGTAGGGAGAACATTTACCGAGTTATTTCGACCTTCCATCGAGGAAGGAGAGATGATGGAGATCGAGCAGAGAGTTTCTTGGAAGGACCCATTTGTTACGTTCTTAACAACAGGTCAGCTTCCTGCCAGTGAAGGGGATCAGAGGAAATTCTGGTTCAAGGCTGCTTACTACCAACTGCAGGGAGGGGAGCCTTATCGCAAAACTATTTCAGGCCCCTAGCCAGATGCCTATCAGAGGTTGAAATTGCTCAAGTTTTGGAAGATATCTATTCAGGAGAGTGCAGTAGCCACTCAGGGACCCGTACTCTATAGCAGAGGATTCTAAAGCACAGCTACTTCTGGCTGACCATCCAGAGGGATGTCGAGGCTTTCTCGAAGAAGTGTACAAAATATTAGCTCTTTGCGCCTCTTCAGTTGCAGCCAGCTCGGTATGTTTGCTCGATCACTGCTCCCTTGCCTTTTGCCTTCTGGGGAATGGATTTGATCGACCTTTTTCCTCAGCTAGCGGGAAGAGGAAGTTCATTCTAGTCATGATCGACTACTTTTCCAAGTGGATCGAGGAAAAGGCCATAACCAAGACCACTTCTCAGATCGTGAAGAACTTCATCTGGGGAGAGATTGTCTGTAGGTTCGGGATTTCTCTCTCCATCATCACCGATAACGGTCCACAGTTTGCCAGCTTGAAGTTGGAGGACTTCTGCCAGTAGCTAGGGATGGATCTTCGATTCGCCTCTGTGAATCATCCTCGAAGCAATGGACAGGTGGAGGCCGCCAACAAGTTGATCATTAACCTATTGAAGAACAAGGTTACTAATCTAAAGGGAAATTGGGCAGTGCAACTCCCCTCGATCCTATGGGCTCTGAGAACAACTCCTAACACGACCATGGGGGAAACACCATTTAAGTTATCCCACGGGCCCGAGGCACTCATCCCAATGGAGTTCGAGGTTCAGAGTCCAAGAGTCATAGCAGCACGAGAAGGCTGCGAAGAATGGCGCTTGGAAGATGAAGACGCTCAGAGACTTTCGCTGGACTACATCGAGGAACTTCGTGACTTAGACTCCGTCCGCCAGGAGGAAATCAAGAGGAGCATGACAAAACATTTCGACAAAAATGTCCGCCTCAAACATTTCCTCCCAGGAGATCTGGTCATGAAGAAGTTGGACGCCCCAGGTAGTAGAGCTGCCATCGGCAAGTTACAACCCAACTGGGAAGGACCTTTCATCGTCCAGGAGGCTCTAGCATCTGGTGGCTATCGTCTGTAAGACCAAAGGAGAGAAACTAGGAAGTACTTGGAGCGGGGATGACCTGAAAAGGTTTTACCCTTAGCGGTAACTTGTAATAATTCTTGTAAATCACATTTCAGTATATATTTCCTCGCCCCCAGATCCACGAGTGATTACGAGTTGTTTTCTTTGTGTTGATTTGTCTCAATATAGCTAGGAGCAATGAAGTCCAACTCCACAATCGATTTAGGAAACCTGTGCTTGACCTGTTTCTCCTATTTAGCCTAGGGCGGACGATGGGACGATGCTTCAGGATTTAAGCATCCTTATAAGACCGAGCCCCTGCATTGACAATCGAGATCAGCTCCCCCCTTGCATGTCGGCCTAGCTACCCCCGATTACATCTCTCCTCCGATTGGAGGAACTATTAGGAACAGGTCTCAATGTTAACCTCCTGAACTCGATGAAGGATCAGACTCGCAAAGTGATACCTTGTGCAAATGCGTCATCAGTCTTTGATAAGACTAAAAGACTCGCTCTTAGCAACTGTTAGTCTTGCAATGCAAGACGAGTCTCTATTAGTACCAAAGCAGGATAACCTGCCAAGCTCTGAGGAATACAAGTTTGCAGAAGGATGGTGGACTCGAGTGTATGTCCTATGGGACCCCCCGAGGGCCAATTCTCTTCGTGTGTATGCTGGCTTTGGTAGCCAAGTACCAGAGTTGGAAAGATCTCCACAATTGGATTGGGGAACGAGCCTTCGACCTGTTTCTCCTAATTAGCCCAGGGAGGACGATGGGACGATGCTTAGGGACTTAAGCATCCTTATAAGACCGAGCCCCTGCATTGACGGCCGAGATTAGCTCCCCCCTTGCATGTCGGCCTAGCTACCCCCGATCGCATCTCTCCTCCGACTGGAGGAACTACCAGGAGCATGTATGGATGCCAACCTCCCAACTTAATAAGGAGGATCGTCATCTCTTTGGAATTTACCTTAGTTCTCATGAATATTGATACGTTTAATTCTTTTGGCTACCTCCTGAGCAGCAGGTCGAATAACTTTAGCGCTGGGGCAAGTCCTTGAGCGGTGGAGTTACCGTAGTCCGAGTCCCTCTGCGAGCTCCTCTCCTGCAGGACGGCTACTTGCCCCACAAGTCGGCCCCCACTTTTGAAGTGCGGCGCGAGCATGCGACTATGGTCATATGTGTGCGTATATGGTGGAGCGACTATGTATGTGCGAGCAACGAAGGCGCGAGTATGAATGACGTCTACATGCGAGTAAGCGCATGCCGATCTCTCAATCCCTTTGTGGCTATGAGCCTAGCGAGCATCATCAAACGAGCGATTATACACATAGAAGTGAGTAATAAAAATTTTTTATATATATTTCCTGAACAAGGATTACATAAATTTACAATTTCCTATTTACAAAAATCTATATAAGTGTGGATGCAGGAGGTCGCCGGCCGCCTACGACTCGTCGTCGCCGGTGTCAGGCCTGTACTCCTCATCCCCGATAGTGACATTCCTCATCCTCAGCATCGTCCTCACTGTTATCTTCGTCGTCGTTGCTTCCACTGCTCTCTCTACTGCTGTCCCTATCGCCACCGTTGGAGCTAGAAGCCGATGACGGACCCGATCAGGCGAGTCCGACTCCTCGGTAAGAAGCAATGGGATGAGGTACAGAACCGTCAAGTAGTTGGCCTCTGCGTCGAGGAAGCCGTCCATCCTCAACTTGGCAAGAATGGCTTCCCCAAATGCTCGCGCTATCCCGCGACGGATAGCAGACATCAAATCCCCGTGCATCTTGATCTTCTTGCCCATCCCGTGCAGGGATGCCGCCTCCTACAACTCCTATGGGTGAGCACCAAAAGAACCCATGCGACCTTTGACGGCTTCCAGGCGAGTTGCTAGCTCGGCGGCTCGGATTTGAGAAGTATCCAGCTCGACCGTGGTGTTGGCGTTCCTTCTAGAGCTTGGAGAACTTCTTCTCCATCTCGATCTTGATGGCCTGCGAGGATCAGTCAGCCAGCAGTCAGAGAAATTTTCAAGTATGGGGACAACTAAGTCGCGCCGAGGAGGTGACTAACCTCGTAATCCTTCCAGCGGACGAATTCCATCCCCAGCTGGATCGCCTTCTAGGTGACGACTTGCAACGCCTCCTTCATTTCGAGCAGCTTCCTCACTATATAGTGCCCCATATCGGAAGTCCCCAGCATGGAGCGGGAAGTCTGGTGGGCGAGCACTTCTGAACTAAGCTCCAGCATGGACTCGGCGTCTACCAGCCTGTAGAGTGCGAAGCCGACATCGAATGCCTCCCCCTTGTCCTTCCAATCTTCCGACCAGGCAGGCAGGTTTGTGCTCTATGTCACTCTATGCTCGCTCTTTGACCAGGATACCAGCGGGCGACCATATACGTCCTTACCTTCTCGCTCGCAGTTTTAGTTCGGGTGGAAGTAATGCGCCCCGGCATCGGCGGACAACTCCCACTCATCGAACAGCTGCCGGGAAACCCTTGCGCGCTTGCCCGCATGATCAGGGTACTTGGACTTGCCCTTTCCCTTCCCCTTGGGGAGCTTGCTCTTGCGCGCGCCACATTCCCCGCCGGCGAGCGGCTAGACAGTAGGAGGCGAGATATCTTAGACCTCGGCAGGAAGGTTTGATGTCTCCTAGCGCGAGGACGCGACTTCTTTCGTCGGAGGCAATGACTTCTATGGGAGCTCGCGAGCCTCTGCAGATTGAAGAATAGTCAGCAGTATTCAAATAGTTCTGCGATGTCTTGATGAGTATGTAAGAATCTCGTGAGCTCATACCTTCGCAGGGGAAGACCTCGTCGAGCACATTGACGTTGATGCGCTAGTGGATGACGTCAAATCGGCATCCGCAGAAAGCTTTGACCAGGTTCTCGCGTGCGCCTTCCAAAATCGGCGGAAGGAAGACATCGTCGGCTGGCTGATGTGGCCTTCCCAGCATGCCTTCGAAGTCGCCGGTGACGGCGACCAAGAACTTGCTCAATCGGTGGACCTTGTTCGTTGTCCTGACCAGTGTGTAGACATGGCTGCTGAAGAAGATGACCCCCTCTGAGGTCGCGGCGAAGGCGAAGACCTTCCGGAAGACGAAGAGGTCAAACACGATCCTCTCTTCTCGGAGGAAGCAGAGGAAGCCCATGATGATCGCCACTCCATTGGGGTTGATCTAAGCGGGCATGATGCCGAAATATCGCAAGGTTTGGCGATACTCGGGGCACAGTAGAAGTCACAGGCCGACTTCGAAGTGGAGAAGGGACATGACGATTCTACCTTCTATACATGTGTTTAGTTGATCGTTCCTCGCAAGCAGTCTAGCTGAGTATCCCTCTGGAAGATGTCGTTGTTTGAACTCTTCTATATCTCGCTCAGAGGTTGCGAATTTTTGAAGATTGCTTCGGTGAAGTTGATGGCGTGAGCCTATCAGCGAGTATTGACATCATCTCCAATCATCATGAGTAGGTTGCGAGGGCGAGAAAGGAAGTGCAAGGAGGGAGAGGACGAAAAGGAAGGCGCGAGCAAGGGCAATTACTCGCGAGTAAAAGTCAGAAATCGCAATAGTGCACTAAAGTATCACCTACCCCCTCTATTTATAGGCAAAGGAAGGGGGGGTGTATTTCGTGCTCAGGCGAGTATCCACCTAAGTCGCGTCCTAACCATTAGATCTATCATAGACACGAGCCCTATCTTGCACAAAGCTATTTAGAACCTCGCAAGCTCGCCAGAACCTACACAGAAATCAAGGCATCGCAGAAACGATGAAGTAAACATCAATCACAGAAAAGCTCGACATAATCAGCACGAGATTCAAACTCGCTTATTGCATGTAAATATTGTTCTTTACATAATCGCATGAGGCAATTCAAATATCAAATCAAAAGAAAAAGTTCTTAAGTCCTAGGATGCCCTCGCTCAAGGAGGTATGGATGTCGCCCAGCTCATCCCATCTTGCAAGCCCGTCTGAAGTGCTCGGTGGCCACCGCAATTGCGTTATCACCTCGCCTAAATTGCTCTTCCATCCTCGCCAACTGCCCGACAGACCCCATACTCGCGCGCATGCCTTGCCAATTCCTCGCCGAAGAGCTGGATGCGATGATCGGACATCGTCTGACGCCTCTCCACCTCCTGGATCATGTGGAAGCGGGCCTCGTAGGCCGCCAGACTTTCTCGCAGCTCTTCCATCTTCGCCATCCTCACCTCCAGCGCTGAGATTCGACGATGAGGCTCGTAGATGGAGAGTTGGTTAAACTTGGCCTCCAGATCAATGTAGGTACGAGCAGCGGCGCGGCGGTACTCGTCTCTAAACATCCATAAGGCATTAATGAAAGAACCTACATGAGTAGACGAACGACCTATCGAAGCAGAGGAAAATCGCCAAAATAGTTAGCAGTCGGCAACAACAGTCAGGAAAGATCAGCAATGGTAGAAGCTACCTTGCCGAGGAGAGCGTGATCATCGAGGAGAAGGGATGTTGCGAGCTGGTTCTCGCAGGCCCGATGACGTGCCACCGGGACGCTCGGCAAGCTGCCCCTGTCCACAACCTCCATGGTTGCGGCCTCCGGATCTCGGCGGGAGGTAGTCATGGCGCCGCCTATCCGGATCTCGCACAGAACTCTTCGGTGTGTTCTGAGGAACTATAATCTCCGGGCAGATCTCGGGATGCGGTTCGCCGCTCAAAGGAAGAGGCGACAACGTCAGCAATGACGTGCTCACCGCCGGTCTTTGTGAGCTCGCTGGAGGAGGAGGTGGCAATATGGGTGCGCTCTTTGGCTTCTACAGGTTAGTCAAAGGAGGAGGCGGCGGTAACGGAGTGCTCGCCATCGGCAGAGTGGCTTTGGCCGGAAGAGACGACGACGGTTGTGGGATGCTCACCGCCAGTAGTGACGAAGTAACCGAGGAAGGAGAAACTTTACCCATTCTGAGCTGCGAGGGTTTGGTCACCAAAGGACCTCCCTTAGCTACTGGAGGGACTTGCTTTTCTGATCCCTTGGAGCCAAGGTTGATCCGGATAGTGTGCGCGAGTCGGAGCGGAGGCTGAGTTCCAGGTGTGGCGATTGGAACTCCTTGCAGTGGGGCAATGTCTAGAATCTCGACCGAAGTAATTGCTGGAGGAGCTGTATAGATAAGGACGCGTTAGCATAGAAGCAGGATGATCAACAAACTTCTACAAAGATCAGCAAGTTTGTGACCTTGCGAGGCAGCGAGATCTGCCTGCAGTTGGGGCTGTGAACCATCGACTTTTGGAATGGAAGTAGTCGGCTGGGAGAGTAGCGAGAAGTCAGAAATATCGCTCAACCCGAGATCATCAAGGAGCTGTTGGGCGCTAGTGGAAAGTTCGGGCTGGTCGACCGGGGTAGTGACTTTCTTGGTCGAGGAGGCGACTTGCTCCGCCGACAGGGGAGGGTTGTCGGTCTTGGAGGCGAGCGTATTCTTCAGTTTCTTCATTTTCTTCTTCTTAGCGTGGGCAGATCCACATCGACTTCATCTTCTCGCGGCCTCTTGGGCCTTTATGGCTCTGGTTCGAGAAGTCCGGACAAAGCGGCGATACTGGCTTGGTAGGCTTCCTCGGCAGACTTCGACATCGCGGATTAGCTCAAATTGCGTGCCTCAAAGACCTGCCCCTCTATTTATAGAGTTCAGCAGACCTCCATCAAAAGCGAGTAACCTAGGCACTCGGCCAAGCAACTCGCCAAATAAGTGCTGGATGATTCTTTCTGATTTCCTACGTCGCTCGGAAAGAGCGGGGATTGTCTATAACCCGTATTCGTTGAGGGTGGACCCCTCCAGAGCCAGGTCATCGAAAGTCAAATTCAACAAGTCAAGACAGTGGACAATTAACGTGCTAGGCTGCAGAAGACCTGGCGAGTATGACGAGCTCTCCTAGCATACTCTCCAGGTAGGTGACTAGGCACGATACTCGCCCAGCCGTGAGAGCTCCCTCAAGAAGTCTCCTATTCGCTAGGGGTAGGCTATAAATAAGACCCACCCCACCCCCAAGATTTCCCTATAAATAGGATCCCAGGGGTACGAGGAGAGACACTTATGGAATCTCGCTGAGATCTCAGACTCTTGTCTTGGACACTAGCTTAGCATATGAATCCCTTTTCTCAAAGACCAAGTCGCGATCTAGCGACTATCCTCCTTTATTCGTCGTGATTTAGTTATCAGCTAGTCTCCCTCGTACACTGCTCAGCCATCCTTGGTTGTGGAGGGGTTGCTTCTTCTAAGCATCCGGGTACGTGGCGGGACCTCCTTGCCGCAGAACTTGGGGTCATGTTTATCCGGTGACTTCCCTTCTTTAGCCCGTTAGTCTTCTAGTCTATCCATTGAGCCGGTAACCTTAGGCTGCCTTGATCCGATTTTTGGAGTAGGGATTTTTCCCGGCTTCAACAATAGCGGAATTGTATTTGGATGATGTCATCAGACTGCATAGAGTGCCGGTAAGTATTGTGTCAGATCGAGACTTCAGATTTACGTCGTGTTTCTGGCAAAGTCTGCAAGAAGGGTTGGGCACTGACCTTAGGTGTTCCACTACTTATCATTCGTAGACCAATGGTTATACGGAGAGAGTTAATCAGATTTTGGAAGGCATGATTAGATGTTATATTTTGGACCATGGTGGAGCATGCGACTAGCGTCTTAGACTGATGGAATTTGCCTATAATAACAGTTATCAAGAGAGTTTGCAAATGACCCCCTTTAAGGCTTTGTACAGGAGGCGTTGTCGAAATCCCTTTTTTGGGCTGAGGTTGGTGAGAGACCGCTGTTAGGTCTGAAATCCTTGGAAGAAATGAGTATTTCTGTAACACATGTTTGTGAAAATCTTCGTGTAGCCCATAAGCATTATGAGAAGTATGCAAATTGACAAAGGGTTGATCTGGTGTTCGCAGTTGGGGACATGATTTTTCTGAAGGTTTCTCCGATGTCAGGTGCTAAGAGTTTTGGAAGGAATCACAAGTTTTATCTCAGGTATGTGGGACCTTTCCAGATTATTGAGCGCATCAGAGTGTCAACCTATAGGCTGGATTTGCCTGCTACATTCCCTGGTGTTCACGATGCGTTTCATGTGAGCCAGTTACGAAAGTGTGTTCTTAGTGATCGTCATGCCCTTGACTTGGTGCCTCAGTTACAGCCTAATCTTTCTTATGTCAAAGAGCATGCTCGTATTCTTGAGACTCAGGATCGGGTGTTGTAGTGGAAGATGATTCCCATGGTCAAGGTTCTTTGCCGAAACCAAGACGTCGAGAGCGTGATTTGGGAATTGGAATCAGCTTTGAGAAACTCTTATCCTCATCTTTTCTCCAAGTTTTTCCTTGGTAAGTAATTATATCCAGTAAGCATTGGCTATTTATTTTCTGTTTCGGATTCGATTTGCGTATCAAGTTTCGGGACGAAACTTCTTTTTAGGGGGGAGTGGCTGTAACACCCCTGAATTTTCTATAATTATTTTAATCCCTTTAGTGACATAATAATGACATAAGTGCATTGACACATAGTTAACGGTGCGCCGTCGTTAGTGCGAGATTTTGTTCGTTGGGGTGAGTCGGCCAGTTTCTTTGACTCATTGAAATTAGAGTTTTGACTTGAAAAATTAAAGTAATTAATTTTAAGCGTGATTGTGAAGTTTTGTTGCGATCCGGGCTTAATTTGGATCTCGATGAATTTTATAAGGATTTTTTGTTTTTTTTAACTTTGGGGAATTTTAACCCGAGTTTTGTTTGTCGGATCCTGATTTCAACTTCGTCGTTGGATTCATAGCACCATCATTTAGCTTTGGTGCGAATTTCATCGAAAATCGAGATGATTGGTCACCCTCGTCGTTTGAGTTTTTCTAGAAATTATATTAATAATATAATATTATATATATCTCTACTATTATACGAAAACTAATCTTTGGTGAAACATTGAAAATCTCCCTATATTGCCCTTATAGTTGTATTCATAATTACACAAATATACATAACTTTATATTAATATATTATAAAGTCAATATCCTTTTAGGTAATTACACAACTTTGCAATATTTAAATACAAAAAATAAAAATACTAGGTAACCTAAACCTATGACCTATAGCTAGAAATGACAAAAGAAAGATTAATGTTATAACGTTAAAATATAATTTGTTTTACAAAATAAAAATTATATTCTTGATTTATATTTTTGAACGGTCATTTTGAGTACTCATATGTATATGTTGCGGGCGCGTACTGTCCACGACAAATGTCGCCGCCCACGACAAATGTCACCGCCCACGACAAATATTGCCGTCCACGACAAATGTCGTCCCCATGACAAATGTCGCACCGCCGAAGAATGTCGCATCCCACCGAATGTCGCACCCCCGCCGAATGTCGGACCCCGCCGATTGTCGCACCCCCACCGAATGCCCCCAGGGCCGAAGGCCCGTGCCTGTCACTTGTACTTATAAAAAAGAAAACCCTATTCATCCTTCTTCTCCAAAAGGGTCTATTCGAGAGGGTCGTGAGAGAGGCGGCGAGTTTTTCATAGTGAACCTTCTAGAAGCGGTTTCGGGAGCTCCGGTGGACGAAATCTTTAACAGAGCATAAATCCGGAAAGCTCTCGCCGAGATCTACGCGTTGGTGGTAGGTATTTTTGTTTTCATGGACTTTATGCATTGGGGTGTGTGGCCCTAAACATTCATTTTGTCCAAATCTCTCCATATTTCGTTGCCGCACTTTCTTTTTCGACCGATCTGTGCCGTGGAGTGTTCAGAAGGTTGAGATAATGAGGTTTAAGGTAAGTGGCAGTTTGCTCCCATGATTAGCCCCTTACAAATTCCTCATGTTTTATTTTCCATTTTCTGTCAATCCTACTGTTAGTTCTTATATTTTCATGTCACTTCTTTTGTCTACTCATAACTTTACCTTATGCAAAATAGCAGTAAATTTCCCTTTCTTCTTGTTGTATTCCTGTGGGATTCTTTTATCTATGATTGTACTCCTGTCTTGTTTACCCCACTTTTCTCTTATTTTCTAGAACTTATTCATGGTAAAGGTTTAAATGTTGTCAAAATTTCAAAGTCTAATAACCTCTATTTAGATAGGAAAGTTTCTGGTAGGAATAGGCTTGGGCGTCTAGTCAAGCCTTGGCGTCGAGTAATTACAGTAAGGCGTCGAGTGTTGCCTTGGAGTCGAGTGTGTCGAGTGCATCGAGTGAAGCCTTGGCGTCGAAAAATTTCAATTAGGCGTCGAGTGATTTCAGTTTGGCGTCGAGTGATGCCTTGGCATCGAGTGCATTGAGTGTTGCATTGGCGTCTAGTGCGTCGAGTGAGGCCTTGGCATCGAGTAATTTCAGTAAGGCGTCGAGTGAAGCCTTGGCGTCGACTAATTTCAGTTAGGCGTCAAGGGATTTTAGTTTGGCATTGAGTGATTCCTTGGCGTCGAGTGTGTCGAGTGTTGCACTAGCGTTGAGTGCGTTGAGTGATTTTAGTGTTGGCGTCAAGTGAATCTAGTCTTGGCGTCGAGTGAAGTAGAAAAGTATCGAGTGAGGCCTTGGCGTCGAGTGAATATAGTAATTCGTCAAGTGTATCCGAATCCGTTAAGTTAAATTTGTCGAGATTTGATGTGAGGTCAAGTCAATTCGTCGAGTATCAATAGGTTTTAGTTAAATTTGCCGAGTACAATTCGTCGAGTAACCTTCCAATTCGTTGAGTATTGTCGACGAATCTATGTGGACTTAGAACTTTTTCGTCGAGTGACCTTCCAATTCTTTGAGTGAACAGTAATTCGTCGAGTATACCTTAGGAAATTCTTTTGGGTTTTCCTCCTTTTGTATTGTTGTGGAAATCCGATGCTAAGTCTGTAGTTCTTGTCATTTATTTATATATTGTATGATTATTTGTGGCTTTGGTTGATTGTGGATAAAGGACCACCACTTCAGTGCCGGTTTGTGAATCATTATACCTGGTGGGTTTTCTTCTCTTCTTATGACCTGTTGGGTTGTGTTGGACAATATGGCCACCACCACAGTGCCTTTTCGAGATGTTTGGTCTAATGGTTTGTGTTGGACAATGTGACCGCCACCACAATGCCTTTTTGATATGTTTGGTCTGATGGTTTGCGTTGGACAATGTGGCCACCGACTTAGTACCATTTTTATCGGTGTTAATAATTCACGTGTTTGAGCTGATCAATCTTATATATATATATATATATATATATATATATATATATATATATATATATACATATGTTCATATGCATACTCTTGCAGATGTGCTCCATATGCATACTCTTGCAGATGTTAATGGAGCATATCTCTAAAGCGCACTTGGTGCAACTTCACATATTTAAACTTCTTAGAACTCTTTAATGCTTATTATTTTATAATTTAGATGCTGTGGTTTGACAGCTATTCTGTCTAGGGTTGGTAACCCTTTGACTTCTCTTGTTTATTTACTTTTGATCTTTTATTGCAACTTGTTCATTTTTGCTAAGACGTTCTTTCTTTTGAATGCCTCAGGATCGGAGCAGTAGCGATCTGAGCAGCTAGAGTTGGTGGTTCTTGGCGTGGGCTTCAGTAGTTGTGGTTTTCCTCCCTCACCTTCATGAGGTATTTTTATTGTTCTTACTTTGGTTCAAACATGCATATTATTCTGTGGGTTCATGTCAGGTTGTTGACGCCCACAGTGTGTTATTGTAGATGGTAGACTATTTGCTAGTTGCAATGTTATTATTGGTTTGTCTCACCAACTTGCTTTCGAGAAGGATTTATGATAGGTTGCATGTTAGTTATTTTCAAAGTACAAAAAGATTAATATTCGTATCTCATACACATGACATCTTTTTTAAATCAAACATCACTCTATTTTAATAAACGTAAAAGCTCTTTTAGTACTTATATTAAATCTAGAGGTATGCATATCATGAATTGTTCTAATAGATTTTCATGCTCATATATGATAATAAATGAACTGAATAAATTACTTTCCACTACGTATATGTTTATTTTTACCTGTGGACTTGTTGATCCACTGAGTCGAGGGAACGACCATCAAAACTTAAACTCAAACTATATTTTTATCATAACAAACTTGAGGATTTCATGAAAAGTATTAGGAGTAGGTTCTTGCCCGAGCGTCTGTAGTTTTCCCATGCATGGCGTGACATCACAACACGTATTTTCTCTTACTATGATACATTATTTAATACTGAGAAAATGCAGGTTGTGACAGTTGTTATAATAGGGAGGTTTGTTTAACAAGTTGGTCGAACGACTATCTCTGGTAAAGTTTTAGTTGTCATGTCTCATTGCATACAAACACTGATGTGTCAACAGTACGTCTTGGCTAAAGAATGAACACTACACTCGTAAGCATGATAAGAAGTATACGAGGCATATTATGTAGTATAAGATGCATAATATGTGTCTGTATATGAATCCTCATAGGAATCAATATGTGACTGTTATGTAGTATGAGATGCATAACAATCATCACATAGATGTCCATTAAATTTTATTTTTCGTTATATGCGATATTGTGTAGTATGAGATACATAATATTTCATGTGTACGCCGCTCATAACATGCATTAAGGCCTTTATCAAAATGCATAACATTGCATGCATAACATAACATAGCATGACCACACATGCCATATTAAGATCTACATGATGACACACGTACACACATGGTTTTAAAACAAAGAAATAAGAATTCATGCATTCATATTATATGCACATGAGTCAATAGGATGATGGTGTATTATCCTAAGTTAAAGCATAACATCACTTTTGAAAATCTCAGAGCAAGGTAACAACAAGACCAAGTATCTATACATGTATGGTCTAAACTTAGTTTAGTAGTTCTAGTGTTAAGCTAGGTTTTGATGAGTTGTTCATTAGTATTTATAGAAGATGGCCCCGAAACATTTTACGTGGAGGACGACTCCCCAGTCTGAGGGTGAGTCTCCGGGTGCTCTTAGTGAAGTGATGTTAAAAAAGCCGCGCCAGAGCATTGAGACTCTATCGAGGCACCTCCAACACCCCGACTAACACATCAACAGGATCCCAGGCCAGCTCTAGCACCCCAGCCTGCGCTGACAGCCCGACGAGATGTTCCATTTGTAGTGAAGTGCTTCTGTACCAACAACCATGACACGAGAGCTTTCTGGCCGCATGTGGTAGGAAGGACAGGATTAGGAGCAGTTCAGGGAGGACAGGCAGCGTGAGGACAGGGCCAAAGATGTCAAAGAGGTAGAGCCAGCAGGAGAGGTCAGCATGGCCGAGAAGCGCCCTACAAATGGAACATTAAATATACGTATATATATTAGACATTAAAGATACGTTGGATGTTGATACCTAGGGTTTATACTATATATATATGTGTACCTACATCAGATGTGTTTTTTGTTATATGATATATACGTACACCTTTATGTTATCATAATTACTTTTAGAAGGACCCCCTACGAAAAATCTCTTCAATATTAGAGCGACACACTCCATTGTTTC
Source organism: Platanthera zijinensis (assembly GCA_039513925.1). NCBI lineage: Eukaryota > Viridiplantae > Streptophyta > Magnoliopsida > Asparagales > Orchidaceae > Platanthera > Platanthera zijinensis. The sequence continues at coordinate 92,680,370 of CM077098.1, read as the reverse complement.
TCAAGATTTTATCGCACCCAAGGAGAATGTTGTCCACACAACCGGGTTGTCTATACATATTCAATTACCAGATGCTTCATACATGACTTCTTCAGAGAAATGCTCATTTCAGGCCATGTTAGGATACGTAGAATTTGAGATTTACGCAATAATCTTAGCAATAACCGGATTTTACATCATCCTGGGAATGGATTGACTGGCCGAGCATAAGGCCCAGATAAACTGTTCGACCCAAGAGGTCAAGCTTTAGAACCCAGATGGATAGGTCATTACGCTGACAGGTATACCCTCCATCTCTCGCATCATCTTGACCTCTGCCCAGATGATAAAATCATTCCGACAAAAGGGAGAGGTATATCTTATCTATTTTGAAATGGAAAACAAAACTCAAGTGCTCTCCAAGGTCTCAGTGGTACAGGATTTTCCAGATATTTTTCCCGAGTCCCTCCTAGATTTGCCACCACAACGAGTGGCGGACTTTCAAATTGATCTTGTGCCTGGAGCCCGACCGGTGTCCCGAGAACCCTACCGAATGGCCCCTAAGGAATTGGCAGAGTTAAAAATTCAACTTCAGGAACTGATTGATGCAGGGTTTGTTCGTACGAGTTCCTCACCTTGGGGAGCCACTGTGCTGTTTGTGAAAAAGAAGGACGGGACACTAAGCTTGTGCATAGATTACAGAGAACTTAACAAACTCACCATACAAAATATGTACCCCCAGCTGCGAATTGACGAGTTGCTTGATCAACTGAAAGGTGCGTCCGTCTTCTCTAAGATGGACCTGAGATCTGACTACTATCAGCTGTAGATCCGAGAAGAGGATATTCCCAAGACCGCTTTTAGCTTCCGATATGGTCTCTTTGAGTTCTTGTTGATGCCTTTCGGGCTCACTAACACACCCTACACATTTATGGCATTAATGAATAAAGTATTTGAACCCTTCCTATATCATTTCGTAATCGTCTTCATCGACGACATTTTGATCTACTCGAAGACCAAGGCAGAACATACCAGGCACTTGTAGATGGTGCTACTAAGAATTTATGATCACTTGCTCTTCGCCAAGTTTAGTAAGTGTGAATTATGGTTAGAGTAAGTCAGATTCTTGGGCCATACCGTCAATAAGAACGGAGTGGTGGTAGACCAGGCCAAGATCCAAACAATTTAGAATTGGCCCCCACTCAAGACGATAATAGAAATTCAAAGCTTCCTCGGTCTTGTCGGTTACTACAAGAAGTTTGTGGAAGGTTTTTTTAAAGATTGTGTTACCCCTCAGTGCTTTTATGAGAAAGGATGTTGCGTTTTGATGGACGCCGAAATGTAAGGATGCGTTCAATGAATTAAAGAAGTAGCTAACTTTTGCCCTAAACCTTACAATCCCCTCAGGAATCAAAGGGTTCCAGATTTATATGGATGCATCCCTGAAAGGATTTGGAGCTGTTCTGATGCAGCATGGAAAGGTAGTAGTATACGCGGCTTACTAACTAAAGTCCCATGAGCTGAATTACGCAACCCATGATCTAGAGTTGGGCGTCGTTTTTTTCCCTCAAGTTTTGGAGGCAATACTTATACAGAGTAAGATGCGAGGTCTTCTCCGATCATAAAAGCCTCAAGTATATATTTACTCAGAAAGAGTTGAACCTATGGCAGCGCCGATGGTTGGAATTTCTGTGTGACTATGATTTTGCTCTCAAATACCACCCAGGAAAGGCTAACAAAGTTGTTGATGCACTGAGCGCCATCCCTAGATAGCCAGGCGTTAGATGGAGTTGATAACAGTAGAACTATTTCAATCTCTAATAGATTTGTAGATTACTCTTGTTGCTCGTAGGGATCCGGACGAGTACCAATCTCAGTTATACTGGATGGAGATACAGTGTGACATCCGGGATCGAATACGGGAGGCCCAGAAGGTCGATCCGGAAGTGGTCCCGATCATCCAATCCCTATAAGATGGAGCACAGGAGGAGTATAATCTGCGCGATGGGATCTTGCAGTTCAGGAACCGCATATTCATCCCCTCTACCAGAGGAATCCGAGATGAGATTCTTTGAGAAGCGCACCAGTCAAGGTATTCTATTCACCATGGTATAGTTAAATGTATACTAACCTACGCAGAACTATATACTGGCTAGGAATGAAAAGAGACATCACTAACTTCGCGACATAGTGCTAGGCCTGTCAAAGGGTTAAAGATGAATGACGCAATCCAGAAGGCTTGATGCTGCCCCTGCCGATATCAGAGTGGAAATTTTAGAATATTTCTATGGACTTCATCATGGCTTATCTCGATCCCATACTGGAAATGACTCTATATGGGTTGTCGTGGATCGACATACCAAGGTAGCCCAGTTAATTCTAAACTGACGTGGTGATGGAGTTGACGTCTTTGCTAGGTTGTTCATAGAACAAGTAGTCTAGTTCCAAGGAGTGCTGAAGTACATTATATCGGACCATGATGGACGCTTCACATCCAAGGAGTAGAGGCAGTGCAAGTATACTTGGGGACCAAGTTGGCTTTTAGCACCGCCTTCCATCCGCAGACAGATGGGCAGATGGAAAGGACAAACAGAACAATGGAGGATCTACTTCGAATTTGCATAGTAGAACACAGCGAGCCATAGGAGCATCTGCTGTCTTTATTCGAGTTCTCTTATAATAACATCTATCAGGTCAGCATCAAGATGACACCGTATGAGGCATTGTATGGAAGGCATTGCCGAAACCCGTTGACTTGGGCTCAGGATGATGACCCGGAAGCGTTAGGAGTGGCTTATATTGACAATACTCTGGCAACGATATGACTAATCCAAGAACGAATGCAGGAAGCGCAGAGCCGGTAGGCCAAGTATTATGATGCCCAACACTGATCAGTGGAGTTCAGTGTGGGAGAAATGGTGTTTCTAAAAATCAAGCCCATGTTTGGTAACTATCGGTTGAGGAAGCATAAGAAGCTAGATCCCCACTATTTGGCCCTTATCAAGTGATAGAGCGTGGTGGCCCGGCTGCATATCAATTAGCCCTCCCCCAGAACTGGGAAATCTCCATGATGTGTTTCATGTTTCTTATTTGAGGTGATTCCTCCGACAACCAGATCAACACCTCCCTACACTGCCAGTACCGCTGCAATCGAATAGATCCACCTAGTTGGAACTAGTCAGAATAGTGGATTATAAAGTGAAAAATCTGCACAACAAGACCATTAATATAATCAAGATATTGTGGTCAAATTGCGTACGTGACGAGTATACGTGGGAACCCGAAGCACTCATCCGAGAAAAGCACCCAGAGCTTTTTCCCTATGTATGTTACATTTCTTTTCCCCCCTACTTTAAGCAAGTTTTTGAGGATGAAAACCCTTTTATTGTTATTGGATTGTAACACCCCAACTTTTATTGGGCCACCAGAACCATAGTAGGCCCAATAAAAGTGACCTGAACCTTTACTCATGACCCATGCCCGGGTAAGAGGTAACCCTAAATGGGGGTATGGAACTAGAAAACTCTGAGTTGAGTTCTCTCAGTTCCCGTGGCCTCGTATAATCAATACGAGTGCGTTGGAACTCGTTCCGTTGAATTCTGAGGTCATATGAAGGATATGACCGTTCCTCATAGAACGTCGCAAAAACGAGATTTTTGAATATCGAGTTAGTAAACTCCAATCTGAGTTCTGTCAGTTCCTATGGCTTCTTGTAGTCGATACGAATGCACTAGAACTCATTGTGTTGCAATCCTAAGTCTAACGGTGGATGTGAGCATTTTGACTGTTTCAGTGCGCCGCGACACGCAAATTTTGAAAGTTTAGTAAACAAACTCCGATTCGACCCCGGCTAGTGCCATTGGATTCGTATGGTCAATACAAAGTCAACGGAGTTTGTCCTGGTTAATTTTGATGACGGGTGGTCAATCTGTGGTCAAATCAAGCTCAGTCGTGCACCAAAAAATGTGCACACACCAATTGTGACACAACACCCCAACTTTGACCCGACCCCCGATAACTTGGACCTACTTTGACTTTGACCAGCAAAGGGGACTCTCCCTAGGGTTGAATTTGGTCAAACACCCTAAAACCTCAAGTTTTGAATTATTCTCCAAATGGAGGCTTCACCACCCCAACTTACCAAAATCCCCATAGGTTATTCCAACCCTATGGGCTTGAGTTTAGCAGGCACCCCACTTGGGGCAATAACCTTGGGCCAAGGTGAGCCCCAAGCTAAACTCCCCTCTCTTCATTTCTTTTTTTAAGCCCAAAGCCCACCAAGCCCTCTCTCCATGGATAGATGCCACCTAGCAGTACCAGCATCATGGATGCATGCCACCTGGCCATGATAGTTGGAGGGAGGAGGATAATACCTCCTCCTCTCGATTTAGTCCCACACCAGGGAGAGGAGGGGAGGCCACCCTCCCCTGGCCTATATAAAGGCCAAAACCCCTCCCTACCCTCCTCACATAGCTCGGGCAGACCCAAACCATCCCCTACTTGAGCATTTCCCCACCGAAAAATCCAAACCGAGCCCACCACCTTCGCCACCTCCTATGGCGTCTCAGCCATGACCTTCCAGAGCTCCTCCAGCCATGATGGAAATCTTTCCCCTCCTCCTTCCCCACTCCCACGACGTATTGCATGTGCCTCTAGGTGGTCGGAGCGCCACCAACGCCACCTGAGCCTTGCTCCAGGTCGGGTGGTGGCAGTGGGTGGAAAACTCTACCTAATGCTAGTGGTGGTGCTGGGAAGGTGTTACACCACCCGGGAAGTCTATCCCTGATGGAGAATGGTCGTGGTGCCGCCGGAATTCGCTGATATTGAGGCACCCGACAGAGCAATAAAAGCTTTATTTTTATTTTTGTAGCGACGGACTGCAGTGCCAGACCTCCAGACCATAGCCGAAGAAAAGCCCAACCCCCAGCGCACCGGCTGGGGGTAGTGCTATGGCCTGGGAGCCACCAAAGAGGCAAGGAGAAGCGCATCGTCAGAAGCAGAGCAAGTCGCGCCACCCGCTCTGGGTTTGGTTATTTTCGGCAGTGCCCGACAGCGCTGGGCCACTGGACCACCGCCCCTGAGGCTCCTCGGTCCCCAATGAATTAACTGAGGGCATTGTCGTGTCCTGACAGCCACCGGGCGGCGGTGGCAGAAGTCTGTGAGCTTTTGCCGCCACAATTAGATCACCGCCGTCTGATCTCCACCAGGAGATGGAGATCAGACAGTTGTGATCATCTTAAATCTCGCCCCTGCCTCAGCATCAGCGCCCCCACAGCGGATCCGTGCCCAATCCATTGTGGGGGAAGGATGTTAAAATTCTCTGTCTGGCTCGATCTCAACCGCGGGATTGGGTTTTGATTTGGCTAATTGCAGACCAAGTATTAAACAGAAACTTGAGGATTTTTTAATGAAAAATCTAGGTTCCTAGGGAAAAAGTCTTGAACATGAAAGTTGTTTCCCTTGATGAGAAATCTCCACAAAATTTTGGGAACTTTAGGTGTTAAATTGTTATTTTTAAAATCCTAAATAATAATTATTTGGCTAATTTAGATGCCCAAAATTGCTCGAAATTTTTTGAAAAACTTTCTAGGCTATTTCTAGGTCCATTTAAAGGTTGTATTAAAATTTAGGAACTTTGAGGTAAAAATTGAAGATTTTCGGATTTCTTATAGCCTAGAGCCACGCTTGGAAATTGATACAGTCAAATTCTTCGAAAGTGAAAATCGAAGCGCACAACCACTTTCTATATTGAATATTAAGTTCAATTGATTAATCGATGAGTGTTATAGAGGCAAGATTTCCAATTCTGAGTTTTTCGAGATTTTTACAAAACCACTGAGCGCCTCGTTTTTAAAATAACTCTCGGGCATTTTGTGGGGACTCGGAGTATGGAAGTACGAGCTTCGAGTACAATAATGCCCAACCTCGTTTCAGGCGAAGAATTTCCCTCATGTGTTGGAAACGATTTTCGAGGTTGAAATTCTTGGAAGATTGTGCTCTCTAACGAGATTCTCGGATTTGATCCGATGCGAGCAAATGAGTTGCTATTTTTTCTCGGATGAATAATAAATGTGTAACTCATAATAAGCCTCTTGATCCGATTAAGCGGTAATTGAAAGGCGCAACTGAATTATTATCAGATCTTTATAATGAGTGAAACTCAAAGAAGCCTCCTAAAAACTGAAATGGAACTGAACATGCCTTTTGAGAACAGAGATGGAGCTGAACATGCCTCCCGAGAATGAAGATGAAACTGAACTTGCCTCCTGAGAACAGAGATGGAACTGAAGTCTCCTGAATAGAGTGATTGTACTACTAACCATTTTCTTTATGATTTATTCCAGTTTTGCAATGGTTCAGTTCCTTTATTTATTTCAGTTCAATACTTTATTTTCATTACTCCAGTCTCGTGCTGGTCCTACTTATTTACTTTCAGTTCATTTCTTTTAAGCACTCCTTCTAGTCTCGTACCGGTCCTGCTTATTTACTTTCAGTTCAGTTCATTTCTTTTAAGTACTATTCCAGTCTCGTACTAGTCCAGTTCCTTCAGTACTTACTTTTAGTTCAGTACTACTCAAGTTTCGTACTGGTCCAATTTCATTACAACATTTCAATTCTACAGCTTATATTCTTAGCATATTTTATTACCGTACTTTTATTCCTACACTTTACCATTTTAAGCACGGGTCCTGCTCTGACGAGCAATCTTCTGTTATGTTGAACCTTAATTGGGGATAAAGGAAGTTGAGGTAATCCTCTAGGATTAACTCCAAATAAAGAGCTCCCATACTTCTTGTTAGAAGTCGAGCCAAGTGCCGCTTGTTCGAATTATTTGAAGTAGGCATGTAAGCCAAAACCAATCAAACCGCAAAACTGAACCAAACCAAATCATACAATTTAGTTCGATTTCAGTAGGCTGCGGTTCGATTACGGTTTTGATTTTATAAAAACCGTACGGTTCAGTTCGGTTTATGGTTTTGTGTGGCAAACCGAATCGAGTCGAATCGAGTCAAACCAATCCGAACCGTTGTGTAAAAAACATTTAATTTATTAATTAAATTTCATTAAACCATATGGTTAATCATACAATAGTTAATTATATTTCAAATTTTCATTAAACCATACGTTAAAGTGTTAAACCATACGCTTCATGGTTTTGACTTTTGTGGCAAATAGTTATTTATATTTCATTAATGATTAAACCCAAGGGCGAACCCAACACACCCAGGCGTGATTTTTTGCGGATTTCACCTGGTGATATAAAACTCATTTTTGTTGGTTACTTTTCCCTCGTGAGTCACGATTTGCCCTACCCCGCTAACTGCAATGCAGATCTAGATATTTCTCTAATCTAGATCTTTCTCCAAACAAACAATATTGATGAATATTTCATTTTCCATTCATTTGATTTTGAAGTCCTGAAATGGCTAGGTGATAGGAATTGTGTTCAGGAAGCACTTTCATGTTGGGTAGTTGAGCCTCATTCATTGCACCATCCCTAATCTCTATCTATAAATCTTAAGGTTTTATCACAATATTTAAACCACCAAAATCGAACCGAACCGAACAAAACCACCAAAATCTTAATGTTTGGTTTGGTTCAATTTCAATGTTTGAGCGGTTCGGTTCAGTTCCACATTTTTGGAACCACATAGGGGTGGTTCGGTTTGCGGTTTTGCTTACAAACCGAACTGTTACAACCCTAATTTGAAGCATAGTAGGACAGGCCGCCGCAGACCCGGTGCATGCCAACAAAATTGATAAATTTGATTGCTTGTAAATTGTTTGTGGTAAATCGTGGTGGCTCAGTCATTTTCGCAGACCGTTCGTACCGGTGTGGAAGTTTGACGACTCAAAGTGACAGGGAGATGAGTACCACAGGTGACCGGCCGTTATGTTTTTCCCCGTTGGGTTTCTTCAGCTGGTCGGCCAAAATGCTTAATCGCCGGATGTCACTCACATCCAAGTGTACATATGGTTGTACATTTGGGCCTGGGCTGTGCAGTACGACCACCCCCAAAAGTGGCAGACTGGCCACTATCACCGACGGGCACATCAGTGAGGCCCGCGGGGCTCGCTACCCTGATTGAATAGAAGCGGTCCATACTATATCGACATAGGACGTGTGCGCGACTTTCAATGCCTATGGTGTGTTGGCAGGTTTGAATGCATGCGTCATGCTGACAGGTTTGAATACCTATAGTGTGAATAAAGGTTATGAATACCTTATTGTGCTAGTAGCTAGTGGAGCTTTTGTTATAACTGATATATAATGCTGTTGCTATTCTAGTTATACTATGATGCATCTTATTTTAATAGTTGCTCCTAGCTTATGTATGAAATACTGTACTAACCCTCTCATGCTTTGGCTATTTATTTTTGTTGGGTGCGTGAGCTTATCCCCGGGATATGGATCCGGGGAGGAGATGTGTTTCCACTTAGCTCTATGACTAACAGTTATTTTAATAACCATTCAAAGGAGACAAACCATCGTAGTGACCAATTGTCGCAGGACGATATGCCAACTAATAAGATTGCCCGTGCAGAGGCACCCCCGTCATCTCTGGAGTTTTGAGACATGAGTACTAGCGAGCAGGTTTGAGAGTGTGAGGAGTTAGTATCAGTACTTTGGTAGCCTACGGGCTCTATATATAAATAGTGGTTGCGACCATGCGTACCTTTTTAAATATATATTGTCATATATATATTTGTTGTGTCTTCCTGTTAATACTTCTGCAATACTCTGTGATGAGATGTGAATGTTGTGATTCAAGTCGAGCAAGGCGGCCAACTAGCACTTAGTGGTGTGGGTTGATACCACCTAAAGAGCACTGGGTGGACGTCTTGGGCAAGTAAGATTCCCTCCGACCCGACCCGAGCTAAGGTTTGGGAAGGAGATCTTACATCTGGTATGTGTCGTATATCCCGTAGAATCAACAAACCTCCCGTATTGGTATTCAGGTACATGTCTCCCCTTCCGATGACTTTAAATATGTCGCCATTACTTATTTTAAGAACTCTACAATCGTGAGTCGTGTAAGCGGTAAATAACTCTCTATTGTGGGAGACATGTGCAGGAGTACCTGATTCTACAATCCAGCCTCGGTCATCACATGAGAGTGCAGCTGTGACGTTATCTCCAACAGTGATGACATTGTCCTCTACTATAGATACAATAGCTACAATGTGACTCTCCTTCCTATCATCAATAACCAATCCTTTCTTCCTTTCGTCATTCTTTAGAGAATAATAGAACTTTTGAATATGCTTCTTCTTATGACAATAGTGGTACTCCATGTTTTAATAACATGACTTGGATTTTTCTCTGTTTTGTCTCCTCTCACTCTTCCCTCCTCTACTCTTTCTCATGCCTCTTCCCATGGGCTCAGTGTAGAGGACATCAACTCATGAAGAAGAGCCTGAATTTCCTAGTGATTTTTTTCACACCTCCTTATTCAAGATGCCACTCTTGACAATCTTCATAGTAATAATGCCACCTGGAGAGGAGTTGATCAGAAAAATTCTGACCATCTCCTAAGAGTCTGGAAGAGACTTTAGCAACCACAACGCTTTGAATTCATCCTCAAAGGTCATTTTTATAACTGTGAAGTGGTTAATGATGACTTGGAATTCATTCACATGATCCAGAATAGGTGATCCCTCTTTATATCTTAACCTGCCCAATTTCTTTAGCAAATACAATTTGTTGATGCCAGTACTCTTGACATACAATGTCTCCAAAATCTTCTAGAGGATTTTCGCATTGACGATACTCGTGACATAATTGTAGACATTCAGATCCACGAACCGTCTGATGAATCCACATAGCTTTCGGTGCTCCACCTTCTACTTATTTGGATCTGTGTCGGAAGGAATCACCTCAAATATAGGATCATACCATCCCTTGATGTAGATAAGATCCTCCATCAGTAAGTGCCACTGGTGGTAGTTCGTGCCATTTAATTTTACCATTTACTCAGAACCTGAACCTGAACTGGACTCAATCATGCTCTATCACTGATCGGACTGGCCTCAGATCTTTGAGTCTACTATTTCAAAGAAAGGAATCAAAGAGGATAGGGATCAGACCAATGATCGTCACCTAACGCACCCGATCACTAACCCGAAATATCCGATCAACTCGTCTTGAATCTCAGACAGGTCAGCCCGATAACTACTCTAATAATGAACTAGCTTTGATGCCACTTGTTGGGTTTGAGAGTGGGAAAACCCAACTCGAGCATCTGCAAATTAATTTAGCGAGAGCACCTATACGATTGTTTTAGCAGATACAAATACTAACAAATAAAATAGAGATAGCACGCATAAAATTTTTAACGTTGAAATCCAATTGGGTGAAACCGACGAGACGATCGGTGTCCAACTCAGAAAGCCTCCACTAGAACGTGTATATAACACGCAAAAAATTTACAGGCTTTTACTTATCGATCCACAAAGGATCCGCTCCACGTCGCTACACAAATGATACATACTAAAATACAAGATACCAATTGGAGCAAATGTCCTCTTCGGTTAACCTCCATGATTTGTGTAGCAAGACCATGTCAACGTGTAGAACGATGTCCGAACTTCTCAAGCACCAGCGGCGGCGGCGGCCTCCCAACAACGCAGTGGCGGTGACCTTTCAACAACGCGGCAGCAACGACCTTCCAAATGATGGCAGCAGCCACGTTTCCACATGGCAACAACAGAGCTTTTGCACTCTCCTTCTCTAGGGTTTCTTTGAGTTTTTTTCTTTTCACCGTAGCTTGGTGTCTTTTTGCATCACCCATACCCTCATCTATATATATATATATATATATATATATATATATATATATATATATATATATATATATATATATATATATATATATATATATATATATATATATTACAAGCCATGCATGCATGTATTAAAATAGCAACATTCATTCTCTCTCTCTTTTTAAACGAGGATTGATTTTTTTCTTCTTCTTGGTTGCATCGGTAGAGTGTGGAAAAGTCTTCCCTCTTTCTTTTTTCTAATCCTATTACATAGGTGGGCATGCCTAAGATTTAATATACGTAAATATATATATATTAAAACGTGTCAGATCTAAGCAAAGAGGAAATGAATTGCAATCTACAACTTTAACTCGCCATCAACCATATGAGTCGCAAGGAGAATTATGCAGCAATGTATCACAAACTCGATACACATGAGTCCGATGGTTTTCTCCAAATGCAAAGATGGGAACCTCACCCAACAGCAAGTGACCTCCAAATCCAATTTGTTTGTTAGCCTGCCACCTCAGCTCATCGGCAATAACATTCACCTTCCCTGGAGTGTAGTGGATGTCGAATGTAAAGTCCCCTAAGAATTCCATCTACCTCTATCGACCCATATTCAAGTCTTTCTGATTCAAAAGACACTTCGATCTCTTGTGGTCCGTGAAAATATTAAGTTTCATATCATAAAGATAATACTGTCAAAGCTTAAGAGAGAACGACACGGATGCCAACTCCAAGTCATGGATCGAGTTATTCTTCTCATGCACAATCAACTGGCGCAAATGGAAAAACACGCACCCCAAACACTACCTAGGGAGTCAATGGAAACCTGATAGTCTTATGTCCACTATGATAGACTCAAGATCGGTGCCGATATTAATCAGCCATTCAATTCTGCAAAAGTTTATATGCACTAAAGTGTCAAGTTAACTTATGCTCCTTCCTGGTTAATGTGGTGAGAGAAAGTGTAATACTCGAGAAGTTTTTCACGAAACACATATAGTAGCCGACAAGTCCTAAGAAGCTCCAGACTTCCACCATATTTCTTTAACTCGGGCTAGTTGCGGGCCGCTATAATCTTTGATAAAACCACTGTAATGCCCTCTCTATTCGTAATATGATCAAGAAATCCCACTGAAGACAACTAAAGCTCACACTTTGAGAACTTGTCGTAGAGTCGGTGTCTCTTAATGATACTTATAATTGTGTGTATGTGATCTACATTATCCTCCTATAACTGAGAGTACACTAGAATTTTGTTGATGAAGACGATAACAAAGCGATCCAAGTACTCTCAGAAGGTTCTGCTTACATGAATATAGATGGCACGTTTGTAAGTCAAAATTATATCACAGTGAACTCATAATGTCCATAGCATGTGTTGAACATTGTCTTCAGGATGTCACTCCCCCATATCTGCAATTTGTAATAGCCGGACTTCAATTCCTATTTGGAATAAATTGTAAAGCCATCCAACTGATCAAATAAGTCATCGATACGAGGAATCGAGTACTTGATCTTCTCTTTCAACTTGACCAATTATCCATAATCGAGAATAGCCGTAAGCTACCGTCATTCTTTTCACAGATAGGACCAGTGCGCTCAATATGAGAAACCTAGGTGCACTATCCTTCTGCTAGCAATTAATGTAGTTAAATCTTCAACTCTATCATCTCCTTTGGCACCATCCAACAAGGTTAGTGTGACATGGCTGGAAACCTGACACTAACTAAATGCAGAAGTCGATCACACACTGAAGCGGAGCCCCCTGGAACTCATCTGGAAAGACATCAACATACTCTACTACCAATGGAACATCACTTAGTCTGGATTTGTGCTTTGAAGCCTCCAACAAAGTGAAGAACAACTTCATGCCTTTATAAACTGCCTTCACTACGTGAATGGTGGGCATCAACATCTTGCTCGCTCCTCGTAGGTTAATTAATGCATTCTTGTCTTCATTTCTATTGGGTCCATTGCCCACAATGTTCCCTAGAGTGGATTTGAAGAGGCATCACCATCAAGACTAAGAGAATAGTGTATTTGATGTGTGTTTAAGTTCATGCATGCAGGTTGTCCTTAATTGGACAGGTGAACAAAAAGAGTAAGTTGGAAGTCAGATAATTTGGCTAAGGCAAAAACGTCGAGACAGCTGAGAAGAATGTCGCAGCATAACCACTGAGATGAACAAAAAGAGTAAGCTATAAGTCAGCTAATTTGACACAAGTTTCCTGAGTGTCGACACAGTTTCTTCACAAGTGTCGACACTTGTACTTAGAAAATTTTCCTTCAAATACTTAAACCTGCATAATGAAACTCAAACTCCTATCAAATACAAATTGATGCATGTCATTGATTAAGTTGTGACTTCTCCAAATCTAGTACACATTTTCCAATGTACCCAACAATCTCCCCCTATTTGGAGAAGTCATAACCCTTAGTCAAAGATATACATCTCTTAAGATAAAATAAAATTGTAATAGATGTAAAAACATTTCAGAGCATGTAATCACATAATCATTGCAAACAACAAACACTTAATACTGAAATAGATTTCATTAATCAGAAAAACTTTGGTTTACATGAATTTCTTATATAACAAAAGAAACAAATTAGTACATTGTTCTATTACATAAACCTAGCAATCCTATTACTAACTAGGCTCCTTAATAACTATTCTTTTGCCAGACTTAATTTTAGCTTGCACAGAAGGTTCAGTAACCTCAGCTGGCTGTTTCCCTTTTAAAGCTTTCTTCTTTAATTCTTCAGCCTTGATCTTCTGTCTTTCAAAATAGTGGAAAGGTTTGGGGAAGTACTTGCTTGACTCTTGAGCATTAGCAGGTAGCTTTCAAGCCTTAACACTTCTTCTATGTTGAAGAATTGTTTTTTGTCCTGCTTGATATTTATTCCACTCTTGTTCAGAATACCACTTACCCCTGTCATGGGTTTTATCCTTTACAGCTTTCCAGGCAGTAAGTATGATGTTTCTAGAAGTTGGGCTCCACTGCTCAAAATCTGGCTTCAGCTCAGCCTACTCTCTAAATCTCTTCTTGGAAAGTTGAGCTTCCTTCTGAGCTTCTAATGCAGCTTCTGACATTTGAACCTTTTTCAGAATTACATTTTGTGACTCTGGTGGAGGACTATATATTTTCAGCACTTCTTCTTGAACCATCTCAAAATCAGCCGCGGGGTAGATCACCTGAGCAACTTCAGGCTGATCTCCTTCAAAATATTCAGGTTGTATCCCAGACTCAGCTACATTATCATCATCACAAAGAGGCGGATATCCAAGAGTAGCTCTGATGCTATTAGTAGTCTATTTAGCATGGTTAGAGCTGGCTTTGACTAGTAATCTCTCCCCCTTTATGACTTCTCTTGCAACATGATCTCTTAAATCTTCTTTCTGGAATCTGAATTGATCAGCTATATATTCAGTTCCCTCTTTAAAATAAGCTCTGAATTTTTTCAGGAAAGATTTAATTTTCTCCTGAGATTCTTGAAATGTGGCTTTGACAGCAGATATATCTTCCTGGATTTGCTTGGATATTTCAGCCTTCAGAGTAGTACTAGAATCAGTGAGCTTTGTCAATATTTCATGATATGAATCCTTGAGATTTTCATTCATCCTTAACTGATTCTCCAGTACATATCCCTACTTCACTTCAATTTCATCCACTTTAGCTTGGATATTTTGCTATTGCTTGGCCAGGAACACCACAACATGATCTCCTTTATGGAAGCAATCTGTCATCTCCTTCTTATTTTGATTTACTTCAAATCTAATGGATTTGATGTCCTGGGCCAATTGAAACTGTAACCCCTTATGAGTTTCATCCACATATTGCTCTATAGACTGTCTTTGATTATCCAGTTTTATTTGCATCTGGACCAGTAAAGAACTGAAGTCCACACTTGATGTAGATGGTGCTGTTCACATTTGCAAAGCCTTCTTGTATCCAGAACTCTTTTTCTTTAAAACAATTGGCTTCCTTTTCTTAGCCAATGTGGCTTCTTCATCTTCAGAAGATTCAGTTGTATTATTAATATTAACAGTATTCTTTTCAGCTAGGGCATCCTCCTCAGTATCCTTTGATAACTCCCCCTCAGTCCTTGGAATATCTTTTACTTTCTCAATATGCTCCCCCTCAGTCCTATCTGGAGGAAGATCAGGAAACAATTCTTCCATTGTAAATTCCTGCTGAATCTGTACAGAAGGAATAAGATTAGTTTTGGTTTAATGACTTTATTTTCACACAAAAGTTTCCTCCCTGAATAATTATTTAGAAGAATACTATCATATATCACTAGACTGTGGAGAATATACTTACTGGCTCATTTTGAGCATCTGTCTTATCAGTTTCTACAGCTACAATGTTGATTTCAGATACTATATTCATGATTGTATCTGCAGCTAAGTCACTGTCTAGGACAGCATCATTAATACCTCTCCCTTGGGCAGGCAGCTCAGTTCATTGTTCAAAGTGTTCTCCCCCTTGAGTGGAGTCAACTTGTTTCTCCTGGGGCTCACTGTCCTTTACTTGATCATGTGCTTCCTGTTGGTGCTGGTCTTCATCAAAACTAAAGGCCACTTCCTCTTCAGAATCACTGGAGGAATCAGCCTGTACAATCACTTTCTTTTTCTTCTTGTCTTTCTTAGTTTGATCCTTGGGAGCAGGGACTTCCTTTGTCAGAACTCTGTCCCATCTCGACAGTATACTCACATCCATTTTTCTCATGTGATTTATCTTAGAGCCATTTGCTTGTTTCAGAACATCTGGAATTACTGATGTTAAGCATAAACTGAGGATCCTTCCCAGGTTAGCTTTCTTAATTCCTTCTTGTATTTTATCAAACACCACTGCTGCCCAGTCAATGTTTATCTTGAATATAACCCTCACCATAAGATTGAACATGTGGGCAGAAATCCTATCATGTCCACCAGTCTTGCAGATTATCACTTTGCCCACAACTTCTGAAAGAAATTTTCCTTCGGAATTCATCCCTTTTCTATTGATAGATGATCTAATCTTAATACTGGGACTCAGTCCACACCAGTAAAAAGCTTCAGTTATCTGGGAAGGAGTTATTTCGTTTGTATCCTTGATCAATGGTAGATGTAGTGCTTTCCTGATAGATTTCAATGTGAGCTTCACCCGAGTATCTTGAATAGACGCCTTGATTTTCTTTCCTTCTATGTCCACAGCAGCGGTTGAGTAGAACTCTATGAATTCCTTTTTCCATATTTTGGTCGGTTCGGAGACCAAAAATTCTAAGCCATTTTCAGAAAGTAGGGCAATAACTCCCTGAATTTCATCAGAAGCAGTCGTGAATCCTTCGCGAACCAGCTCATAACCTTCATTAACCTTATCTTCTTGGTTTGGCGCCATTGACGTAAGTGCTAGAGGAGAAGAGAAGAGAAGGTTTATGTCGACAGAAGGTGTAGAGTCAAAAATTCTAATAGCGTATTCGACCAAATTTTGGCTTCACCTATTTATAGTACTTGAGTCAAGGGCAGATCAAAAGTCGGGTCTAAGTCGACAAATCAGTTTTTGTGATGACAAAATTGACCTAGGTATTGACAGAGCTTAAGTTAAGTCGACACGACTATGTGTCGACATACTAATGTTTAAGTCGACAAAATGAATTTTAAGTCGACACATCTATGTGTCGACATACTTGAGTCTGTGTCGACATACTTGCGTCTGTGTCGACACTGACCACTTTAGTCTCGATAGAGTTGTGTCGACATCAACTTTTTGTGTCGACACAGATATCCTCTCGACATATAGTCTCGACAAGGTTGTGTCGACACCTATTCTTCTGTCGACACAGATACTATTTCTGTATATACTTATCCTTGTTCTGTGTCGACACAACACACTGAGTGTGTCGACACAACTTGCTTGTGTCGACACAAACTTTGTACTTAGTCAAATTTCAACAGAAATTTAGTGCTTACATATGCTACTAATGGAAACTTGTGTTAACCTAATCTAGGTTCAACATACCTAATTCAATTTTGAAATTATTGAATTTAGTTTCATCTAGTGGTTTTGTAAAAATATCAGCTATTTGATTATCAATTTTTACAAACTCTAGATTAATATCTTCCTTCTCTACATGTTCTCTGATAAAATGAAACTTAATATCTATATGCTTGGTCCTACTGTGTGATACAGGATTCTTAGTAATAGAAATAGCACTTGTAGAATCACAAAATAGTGGTATTCTACTTACCTGGATGTCATAATCTTCTAGTTGATGCTTTATCCACATCAATTGTGCACAACAGCTACCTGCAGCTATATACTCTGATTCACCTGTTGATATAGCTACACTAGTTTGCTTCTTGCTGCTCCATGACACCAGCCTCCCACCAAGGAATTGACATGTTCCTGTGATACTTTTTCTGTCTTCTTTGCATCCAGCAAAATTTGCATCTGAGAAACCTATTAATAGAAAATCTCTATTCTTAGGGTACCAAAGACCTAGATTAGGTGTGCCCTTAAGATATCTCAAAATTCTTTTAACTGCTGTATAATGAGATTCCTTAGGGCATGCTTGATACCTAGCACAGACACATGTTGCATACATAATGTCAGGTCTACTAGCAGTCAAGTATAGTAGGGAGCCAATTATCCCTCTATATAAAGACTCATCAACAGGTTTCCCTGCTTCATCTCTACATATAGGCATACTTGTATCCATTGGAGTTTTCATAGTAGAAGCTGAGTCCAAACCATACTTCTTAATCAACTCCTTGGTGAACTTAGACTGAGATATGGACAACCCACTCTCAGTCTGTCTAACTTGAAGTCCCAAGAAGAACTTTAGCTCACCCATACTGCTCATCTCAAACTTTCCTTGCATAAGTTTGGCAAACTTCCTACAAAGGCTGTTTTCAGTAGAACCAAAGATAACGTCATCCTCATATATCTGGACTAGTATTATCTTGCCTTTTGATTCCCTATAGAATAGAGTTTTGTCTATCTTTCCTCTAGAGAATTTATTCTCAATGAGGAAGGCAGACAAGGTTTCATACCAAGCCCTTGGAGCTTGTTTCAAACCATATAGTGCTTTCCTAAGCCTATATACATAATCAGGAAAGTGAGAGTCTACAAAACCTGAGGGTTGTTCTACATAGACTTCTTCTTTTAAATCATCATTCAAAAATGCTGATTTCACATCCATTTGATATACTTTGAACCCTTGATAGGCAGCATAGGCTAAGAACAGCCTTATTTACTCCAGCCTTGCCATTGGAGCAAAGGTTTGATCAAAATCAATACCTTCCTCTTGCCTGTAGCCTTTTACTACCAGTCTAGCCTTGTTCTTGACTATAGTGCCATACTCATCAAGCTTGTTCCTGTAGATCCACTTAGTTCCTATTATGTTGTGATCCTTAAGTTTTGGCACCAGTTCCCAGACCTTACACCTTTTGAACTGACTGAGCTCTTCTTGCCATGCATCAATCCAGTTGGTGTCTTGCATGGCCTCTTCAATCTTCCTGGGTTCTATCTGAGACAGGAAGCTAGAACATAGAACTGTGTTCATACTCCTGCTCCTGGTTAGAACACCCTGATTTGCATCACCAATGATCTGGTGAGCTGGATTATCCTTCAGGTGTCTCCTTACTGGAAGAATTCTGTCAGCATTATGGCTATCTCTAGTTTCCTCATCTTGATGCTCTACATTTTCTTCTTCATCCAGAGGGACTTGATCTCCCCCTGGATAGCTGGCATCTTTATCCTCATCTAGTTTAGCAGGAACATCTTCATTGATGGTCAGCTTGTCCAGCTTATCTGTTAGACCTATAGAACTAACTGAAGAACTAGACAATTCACTGTTAATAAACATTGACTCATCAAATATAACATGCACAGATTCTTCTACAACCTGAGTAGTAAAGTTGTAGATCCTGTATGCTTTACTATGGTTGCTGTACCCAACAAATATCCCTTCTAGGGATTTGGCAGCAAACTTAGTTTGGTAGTGTTTACCATTGACTAGTACAAAACACTTACTACAAAAGATTTTGAAATAAGATATGTTTGGTTTTCTGCCTTTCAAAATCTGGTAGGGAGTCATCTTGTGTTTCTTGTTGATGGACGCCCTATTGAGCACATGACATGCAGTATTTACTGCCTCAGCCTTGAAGTATTCAGGGAGAGTAGTGTCATTCAGTAGAGTTCTACTGGCTTCAATTAGAGTCCTATTCTTTCTTTCAGCAACACCATTTTGCTGAGAAGTTCTAGGTGAGGAGAATTCCTGATGAATCCCAAGTTATTCACAGAATTTTATCATACATTCAGACTGAATTTCTGATTTTGAGCACTGAGCTGTTGTATTCATTCTGTATTTGTCTGACAAAAGTCTGGAAAATAGTTGGGGTTTCAGATTTCTGTCTCAAGAAGAAAACCCATGTAAATCTAGAATAGTCATCAACAACAACAAGTGTGTATGCTTTCCTACCAAGACTATAGACTGGCATAGGACCAAACAAATCCATATGCATGAGATACAAATATCTCTTTGAATCTTTGATGTCAAGTGACTAAAAAGAGGACTTAGTCTGCTTGCCTTTTTGGCAAGCTGAACACACACCCTCGTTTATGCACTGAACTTGAGGACCATTCCTCATTAATCCCATGTTGAACAACAGTCCAATTGACTTATAGTTCAGATGAGCTAGCCTCTTGTGCCATTTGACACATAGAGAAGCTTTCTCTCCTGCAACCAAATAAATAGGTGAGTTATTAGCCTCACAATCTAGGTTAAGGCAATACACATTTCCTTTCCTAGTGCCAGTCAAAATGATCTCTTGATCACTTGACCTTTTTACTAGGCACTCCCCTTTGAGGAAAGAAATATCATAACCTAGATCACTAAGTTGACTTATGCTAATCAGGTTATGTTTTAGACCCTTTACATAAGCCACTTTAGTGATTGTAATTGAATCACAAGATATATTACCAAATCCTTTGATGATTTCCTTTTCTGATCCACCAAAGATAACTTTTGGTCAGTTCTTTATGGGCACATAGTCCCTCAACATTCTCCTTGTTCCAGTCATATGTCTGGAACAGCCACTATCCAAGTACCATATAGGGGTATGGTCACTTGGATTCACCTGCAATAAAAAAGAATCACTTACCCTTAGAACCCAACTTGCTAGTGGGTCCTAGGTCCTTGTTAGTTTGAAATCCTATGACTGATCTAACAGGAATCCTACTTTTGGTTTTAACACTTAAGTTAAACCAGCAATCCATGGCAAAGTGTCCCACCTTGCCACAACACCAACACTCAAACCTATTATATCTATTTTTAGGTACATGCCTTCTTACTTTGTTGCCAGTAGACTTATTAAGTGTTGGTGCTGGAACAGAATTCTTCAAGAACTCCTCTTGAATAAGATGGGCATGCCTATAGATTGGTTTATTGGCATTAGCACCCTTGCTCATGAAATTTTCATGCTCACAGTGACCATGTGTAATGTCATGATCATACCTATTAGTAGGATTCACTACCTTCTTAAAGAAAATAGGGGGATTAACAGCTAGAGGCTGAACTGTGGCTTTACCTTTTCTATGAGAATTGGTAGCCCTAGTTCTTCCCTTAAAGCCTAGACCAGTCTTCCCTTTTTGTGAATCAAAATTATCTATCAAAGGTAAGACTGATTTTGGCTTGGAGAATTTAGCCACTTGCTCTCTCTCTTGCTGAAGTTTTCCCTCAAGTTTCTTGATATGATTCTCTTTGAATGAGATTGTGCCCATCTGAATAATTGTAATGTTTTTCAATTTGACAACCTCATTTAGTTTTTGATCCAACAGTTTTGCTGAATCTGCTGCAGCCAGCTTAAGAGACTCAATCTCTTTGGCTTGCTCTTTAATAAGAAACTTACTCTTCTTTAGAGCATGCAACAACCCACCATACTCATTAATGAGTTGGTGAACATCCCCCTCAGACTCAGATCCATCCACTTCTTTTGAAGAAGATGCTTCTGATTCTGATCCAGTAAAGTAATCTGAGACTAGGGGAGAATTGTTTACCTTACTTGGTCCAGGCTGATCCTGGCACTTATCTTCTTTAGATTGAGCCATCAGCCCTTTACATCAATATTCTTCCACTCCATTTATGGAGTCCAGCATCTGTAGGAATTCTAGTTCCCTAGAATCCTCTTCTGTTGAGAAGAGTCCAACATATGCTTCTGCCTCTTCTTCTTCAGATTCTGAAGATGACGAGTCCGTCCAACTCTTCTCCTTCTGTACCACTAGAGACTTCTCCTTCTCCCCTTTGACCAGCTTCTTCTTCTTATCCTTTGACTCCTTTCTTTTGTCAGGACAGTCAGCTATAACATGTCCAGACCTGTTGCAGCAATAACACACAATCTTAGAATTAGATTGTTTACTAGGTTTAGAAGCATACCTATCCTCCTTAGGTGTTTTCTTCTTCCTGTAGTATTCATCCTTGGAATAGGATGTAAATGAAGGCCTGGTTCTCCAATTCTTTTTCTTCATGAACTTTTGGAATTGTATTGTGAAGGCAGCAAAGTCTTCATCAGATGTATGACTATCTGATGTACTTGTTTCAGGAACACCTTCTTCTGCTTCAGTACTCCTTCTAGGTGGAGAAGGAGATTTTCTCCTACCCTTCCTTGAGCCCTCAGCCTTGAAGGCTACTGACTTTTCTTTATGTTCAGATGTGCTGCCCTTCTCTTCCTCTTTCCTAACAGTAAGCTGCATTTCATATAAAAGCAGTTTTCCAAAAAGTGTAGGTGGTGGTGTATCAGCCAGTTTGGCCACTTCCCTAATGACACATATCTTAGTGTCTCAATCCTTTGTTAGGGACCTAAGAAACTTGTCATTCAGTTCATAAGTACTGAAGACTTTTCCATATGTCATCAGTTCATTCACTATTCTGAAAAACTTTTTATAGCATTCAGCTATGCTGTCAGTTTTAGTCTGCCTAAAGCTCTCATACTCCTGATTTAGCATAGACTTTCTGTCCTCTCTGACTTTTTTTGTGCCTTCTATATAGACAATCAATGTATCCCACATTTCTTTGAAAGTTTTACAGTGCACAAGATTCTGGAATGTTGCATCATCTATGGCACTTACAATTATATTCTGAGCTCTTTTATCTAATGTAGCCAAGATGATTTCATCCTTAGTCATCTCTGAATAACTCTTTGGAGTTTGAATGTTTGCATCAAGAACTGAAACCTTCATTGGGATGAAGGGGATTTCTTGTACTGTGATATAAATTCTTGGATCAGATGCTTCTATAAATAGCCTGACCCTTTCTTTCCAAATGAAAAAATATTCTTTCCTTCATATTGGCAATTTCATAGATCCATATTCCTTTTGATTTTCACTTGAACCCATTTTTGTTATCTATTATTTGCCTTAGAGAAATCCTCTGATTGTTAGGTCAAATTTTGAGGAACCTCCCTCTGATACCACTTGAAAGACTTTATTTCAAGAGCCTAAACACTTAGAAGGGGAGGGGGTGAATAGGTTCTAATCTTTTTGTGTCTTTAATGGCGACGACCACCACGACGACCAACTGGGTGATGAAGACGACGACCATGGCGGTGTTACTGTGACTGAAGATGAAGACGATGTTCCACCATTAAGAGACTTACGACGCCATAGCGGGCACGACTACAATCTTCGCCCACGCAACAAAAATAAGCTTTAAATTTATTTTATTATTTGGTCTGCCTTTATCTGATTATATGTGATATTAGACACTATGTTATTTTGTCATTTCATTTCTGCAACATTTTTATTTTGGGCTGCTAATAGCCACATTGTTGTAAGCATTATATAAGGCCAAGTTGACATTTGTTATTTAGACTAATATTGAAATCAATAGCATTTGCTTTGCCTAAACCTAATTTCCCTCTTTCCCTCCTCTTAGCCGCCGCCCCCTTCAAGGTTCTCTCAAGGGAATTCGGCCACCCCTCTCCTCCCTTGCTTGGCCGCCCTCTTCCCCTCCTCTCTATCTCTAACCATCCAACGTTCTCCCCTCTCACTATCTTCTCTCCACCAAATCACTTTCAATCCTTTTGAAATTTTCGGCCACCTTGGAGAAGGGAGATCTCGTGCAAGGAAGAATCAAGTTTGGAGAATCATCCACGGCGAGAAGCGAAGGACGAACAAGACCTTCATCCGTGATGCGTTTCCCGTGGATTTCAAAGGGAAGAGCGGTCGTTCTTCGTGGATCCAACATTTCGGATCTACGTTTCCGAGTGGGGTAATGAAATTCCTACATAAGAGATTCTTTTCTTTGATTAGTTCTTGTGGTGGACGGATTTTGCGTGACTTCCTCGAATTGTTAAATTTTCGCGGTGTTTTCTATAAAATAGATCTGATATTTTCATTTGGTTTTCCGAAAGATCTCGCGAGAGGATTGGCGCTCCTCGCTTTTGTTTTGTTGGGATAGATCCTACCATTTTTTTAATCGTGATTTTTTTGGTGGATCTATTTTGGTACAACTCCAAAGCTCGATCGGAATTAATATTATTCCATTTAGCCGGAAAGGATTTTGGCCTATAGCCATTCTCCGTTCCACTTGCGGATCGGCTATCCGTATGTTAGCGCGAATGATAAATAAACTTCATTGTGGACGCTGCGTTTCGTTTGTGTGCGGGTTAGGGAGCGGCAAATGTCGTAAAGGTCGTAGTCTCGCCTTCTGTGTAGGATCCTTAGGCGTAGCCTACATCAATTTTGGTATCAGAGGGAGGTTCGTGTTGATTTCTCAATCGACACCGTCCTTACGCTCCCCTTTCATAGGACGTCGACCCACACTCGGTCGTGCACGTTTTGTAGTCACCAAATCTGAAATTCTCCATTTGGTCTGCATATAACAAAAAAAAAAAAAAAAATCTGCTAAAAAAATTACAAAAAAAATCTGAATTTTCTACATATTTTTCTAAGCATAAAAGTCTAAAACAATATTTTCGTTCTCCAATTCATTAAGCATATAAAAATCCTGATTTATAAAATTCTTGCCCAAGCAGTCTTTTGTCTAGGTAAGACACCCTGTATCACTGTCGTTCATGCGCACGAGACCTCACTGTCGTTCATGCGCACGAGACTTGGCACGGAGTATCCTCCATCCACCTCACACATGGCCGACAACCATGATGATGAGCACGCTCCCGCAACAATCGCGACGCTTAGGGAAGAGTTTAACACCATGTTCGATGCACTCACTCAGTTAATACAAGGGTTGGCTGTAAATCAGGCGGCGCCTCAAAATCCCGGCTTTGGGATAAATCGACCGGGGCCACCACCCCAGCCCGCTAACCAACGAGAAGAGCGACAAAATCACCCTCGTGATCAGGACTACGGGTACGCACCTCGAGCCCCTTATGAGTTCGACTTAACTAGGGCCGTTAAAATGGAATCGCCATCCTACGATGGCTTGGGTGAACCCCAAGTTTTTCTAAGCTAGATCATGGATATCGAGTGCTACTTTGAGTGGCACAACCTGACGGACGTTGAGAAGGTGCGGGTAGCACGAATGAAGCTTCTAGGTAGAGCCAAAACGTTCTGGTTGAACGAGGAGAGGCGTCTAGGTACCGTGAATGGAGCACCCCCAATTGGGTGGGCTGCCATGAAGGCGCTCCTGCATGATCAATATGTCCCGGCGTATCACCGAACCCAAATGTTCGACGAGCTAGCCACCCTTCGACAAGGGGGCCAGTCGGTAGCGGAGTACATGGATAACTCAAGGATATGATGGTGCGTTGTGATATTCGAGAAATGCCCGAAGTCACACTATCTCGTTTCCGTAAGGGACTTAATACGGACATCCAAGGCAAGCTTTTGCGTTATGGTCACACGGAACTTAACACAACATTCAATGCCGCATTGGATATAGAAAAGCACAATGCCCACAAGTCCAAGGGACGAGCATTCCAGAAGGGAAAATCCATCTTAGGACCCCCACCTTCGTCATCCATACGAGACAAAGGAAAATTTTGGTCGACTGACTCAAGTTCCATAGTAATTACCGCTAGGAACAATAAAAATCCCAATGGTGAGAGAGTTCCAATAGGATGAATTAATAAGACTAATGCCACCTGTTACTCGTGCGGAATTCAAGGGCACTACTCTAGTGAGTGTCCCACTAAGAGTAAGCCTCTAGCACTATTAGATTCCTCATCCGAGCCTGCCGAGCTCGTCTATGAAGCTGGCGGTGAATCTGACGCTGAGCCGAGTGATATTGATGACGACTCCTTTATGATGGTTATGAGATGTATTCTGAATACACCACGTGCGACGGACGATTACAATCGAACGAATATCTTCTCGGTAAATTTTAAGAACAGTGACAAGTGGTGTAAGTTAATAATCGATTGCGGTAGTTGTATGAATGTCGTTTCGGAGAATGCCATCACTCGAATGCACTTAGTCACTGAGCCGCATCCACATCCGTATAAGATAGCATGGGTGAACAAAACGTCTATCGCAGTTTCTAAACGATGCTTGGTACCGCTTACGGTGAAGAATTATGTCGATAAGGTGTGGTGCGATGTCATCCCTATGGATGTATGTCACGTTCTACTAGGACGTCCATGGCTTTATGATTATGACGTGACTCATTTTGGTAAAGCCAACACCTACGAGTTCAAGTTCAATGGTAAGACCATTGTTTTGAAGCCCACACCACCTAAGGACCCGTCGATTGCTTCCAAGGATACAGTGGTGCCTGTCGAAAGGAAAACGATTAGTTTTATAAGTAGGAAGGAGTTAGAACGTGAAACCTTTCTAGATGGCGTCATTTATGCGTTAGTATGTCTACAGGTAAAAGAAGATTCACCGTCTTTAGAGAACCTACCGTCATCTCTGCGCACGTTATTGGAAGAATATAAGGACGTCTATCCGGTAGATTTACCTTCCAAGTTGCCACCAATCAGGGATATTCAACACGAAATTGACCTCGTCCCGGGCTAATCCTTGCCTAATCTACCCCATTACCGACTCAATCCCTCCGCACATAATGAACTACAAACATTAATTTTCGATTTATTAGCAAAAGGATTTATCCGCCATAGTAAAATCCCTTGTGCCGTCCCTGCCTTGTTGGTCCCGAAGAAAGATAAGTCTTGGAGGTTGTGTGTAGACTACCGGGCCATAAATAAAATAACTGTCAAGTATAGGTTTCCCATCCCCTGTTTGGACGATCTATTGTATATGTTATCCGGTGCCACCGTGTTCTCGAAATTGGATTTAAAGAGTGGTTACCACCAAATAAGGATTCGGGAGGGAGACGAATGGAAAACGGCTTTTAAATCTAAGGACGGGCTTTACGAGTGGTTAGTGCTAGGAGAGGGACTCACCAACGAACCAAGTACTTTCTCACGGTTAATGACTCAAGTATTTAAGCCATACATGGGTAAATTTGTCGTAGTCTATTTCGATGATATTTTGGTGTTTAGTACCTCGTCGATCGATCATGAAACTCATTTGCGGACAATCCTTACTACATTGCGCCAAGAGAGCTTATATATTAACTTTAAGAAGTGCGCGTTCGGGGTGACTTTCGTGGAATTTCTAGGATACATAGTGAGCGCTGAGGGTATTCATGTTGACCCTAAGAAGGTCCAAGTGATTAGAGAGTGGCCGGAACCCCAAAATATTAGGGATGTTAGGAGTTTTCATGGATTGGCCACATTTTATCGACGATTCATTCGCAATTTTAGTAGTATCATGGCACCAATCACTTAATGTATGAAGAAGGGTGATTTTACATGGACCAAATCGGCCGCTAGCGCGTTTCGAATGATTAAGGATCAGATGTCCGAAGCCCCCCTACTACGGTTGCCGGATTTTAATAAAGTGTTTGAACTATCATGCGATGCTTTGGGGATAGGAATTGGAGAAGTGTTAAGCCAAGAGGGACATCCGGTTGGATACTTTAGCGAGAAACTTGCGGGCCCAAAATTAAATTATTCCAATTATGATCGTGAGTTTTATGTCGTGATACGTTGTCTCCAACATTGGCGACACTATCTCATATCGAAAGAATTTGTAATCCTCTCGGATCATGAGGCTTTAAAATTTGTAAACTCCCAAAGTAAGATCAGCCCTCGGCACGCCAAAAGGGTCTCATACCTTCAGGAGTATACCTTCATTATCAAGCACCTCAAGGGTACGTTAAATCGTGTGGCGGACGCCCTTAGTCGAGTCACCCTATTACTATCTACCATGGAGGTCTCGGTCATAGGATTTGAGAGAATCAAAGATGAGTATATACAGTGCCCGGATTTCAAGGACATATATTTCGCCGCTCAGGACAAGTCCCCTTCCACTATTTCGGCATATTACATCCGTGGCGGGTACCTCTTTAAGCATACGCAACTATGTATTCCCCGCTCTTCGTTACGCCATTTTATTATATGGGAGTTACATAGTGGAGGATTAGGAGGACACTTCGGTCGCGATAAAACGATCACACTTGTGGCGGATAAATTTTTTTGGCCGGGTCTCAAGCTAATGGTCAATAAAATCGTAGGGAGCTGCCGCGTATGTCAATTAGCAAAGGGTACCAAGACCAATGCGGGTCTTTACACACCCCTTCTGATTCCCTCTGCCCCATGGGTGTATGTTAGCATGGACTTCATATTGGGCCTCCCACTGACATTTAGGCGTCACGATTCCATTTTGGTCGTAGTGGACCGATTCTCCAAAATGGCTTATTTTATCGCTTGTCATAGCACCAACGATGCTTCACATGTCGCTAAGTTGTATTTTAAGGAGGTCGTAGCACATCGGGGTGTCCCCAAAACCATCATGACCGATAGAGATGTTAAGTTTACTAGCTACTTTTGGAAAACACTTTGGAAGTTATTAGGCACTAGACTTATGTTTTCATCGGCCAATCACCCCCAAACAGATGGGCAAACGGAAGTTGTTAACCGTAGTTTGGGAGGATTACTTCGTTGCTTAGTGGGTGATCATAAGGGTACATGGGATCTTATTCTTCCTCACGCTCAGTTAGCCTATAATAATTCTAAGAATAGGTCCACCGGGTTATCGCCAAATGAGATAGTGCATGGATATAAGGCGCCCGTGCCTCTTGACTTGATTCCGTTACCACCATCATTTAAATCAAGTCAATTTGCCCAGGACTTCGCCTCGCACGTTCACACTCTCCATGAGCACATCGGCAAGACGTTAGCTAAACAATATGCTATTTATAAATCGAATGCTAACATACATAAGCGAGCAGTCCCCTTAAAGATTGGTGATTTGGTAATGGTACGTCTTATCCCTGAACGGTTGCCTTCGGGCACCATAAAAAAATTAGCGAATAAGAGAGCCGGTCCTTTTCGGGTTTTGAAGAAGCTAGGTGAAAATGCATATTTATTACAGTTACCCGCTGAGTGGGGAATCTCCCCTGTTTTTAACATTTCGGATTTAACGCTTTATGTCGCTCCACCACCTGAACTGTCAGTCTCTCCGTTTCATATTTCCACTATATTGTCTAAAGGGGTGGGGGGTGAGAACATTTCTTGACCGCTCTCCCTTTCGGACTCTTCGGGAGGTACGTTGTGTATTGATGATGCAACTTGTTTTTCTTCTTCGCCTAACGCTTTTCCAAGGTTCCCCCGAACCGATTTCTTGCCTAACAAGATTTTGCAGGATGCAGTGTTTTCTACTCCCGACGGCGACATTCACAGGTTTTTGGTCAGATGGCGTGATCGTCCAGCTTCAGACGACTCTTGGATTTCTTCGGCAGAACTGGCTCTTCTCGATGCAGATCTCCTCCACCGTTACCGACTAGCCCACTCATCGGTGATGAGTCCTTTTGAGAGCGGGAGGATTGATGGCGACGGCAACCACGACGGCCAACTGGGTGATGAAGACGACGACCATGGCGGTGTTACCGTGACTGAAGATGAAGACGATGCTCCACCATCAAGAGACTTGCGGCGCCGTAGCGGGCACGGCTACAATCTTCGCCCACGCAACAAAAATAAGCTTTAAATTTATTTTATTATTTGGTCTGCCTTTATCTGGTTATATGTGATATTGGACACTATGTTATTTTGTCATTTCATTTCTGCAACATTTTTATTTTGGGCTGCTAATAGCCACATGGTTGTAAGCCTTATATAAGGCCAAGTTGACATTTGTTATTTAGACTAATATTGAAATCAATAGCATTTGCTTTGCCTAAACCTAATTTCCCTCTTTCCCTCCTCTTAGCCGCCGCCCCCTTCAAGTTTCTCTCAAGGGAATTAGGCCACCCCTCTCCTCCCTTGCTTGGCTGCCCTCTTCCCCTCCTCTCTATCTCTAACCATCAAACTTTCTCCCCTCTCTCTATCTTCTCTCCACCCAATCACTTTCAATCCTTTTGAAATTTTCGGCCACCTTGGAGAAGGGAGATCTCGTGCAAGGAAGAATCAAGTTTGGAGAATCATCCACGGCGAGAAGCAAAGGAGACAAACAAGACCTTCATCCGTGGCGCGTTTCCCGTGGATTTCAAAGGGAAGAGCGGTCGTTCTTTGTGGATCCAACATTTCGGATCTATGTTTCCGAGTGGGGTAACGAAATTCCTACATAAGAGATTCTTTTCTTTGATTAGTTCTTGTGGTGGACGGATTTTGCGTGACTTCCTCGAATTGTTAAATTTTCGCGGTGTTTTCTATAAAATAGATCTGATATTTTCATTTGGTTTTCCGAAAGATCTCACGAGAGGATTGGCGCTCCTTGCTTTTGTTTTGTTGGGATAGATCCTACCATTTTTTTAATCGTGATTTTTTTTGGTAGATCTATTTTGGTACAACTCCAAAGCTCGATCGGAATTAATATTATTCCATTTAGCCTGAAAGGATTTTGGCCTATAGCCATTCTCCGTTCCACTTGCGGATCGGCCATCCGTATGTTAGCGCGAACGATAAATAAACTTCATTGTGGACGCTGCATTTTGTTTGTGTGCGGGTTAGGGAGCGGCAAACGTCGTAAAGGTCGTAGTCTCGCCTTCCGTGTAGGATCCTTAGGCGTAGCCTACATCAGTCTTTTTAATTTTTAGGCAAACAGTTATAAGACTTCTATCAGTACAGATTAATCAATCTACAAAAAACAAACACATCAAAGTAAACACCAGACTTATAGTGGTTCCCCAAGATATGGGTACATCCACTTTTCCCCTTCACCTATCCAGCAGATAACTGGATTCAGCCTTACTTCCTTCCACTGGCTCAGATCCTCAGATCTTACAATCTCAGAACCAAAGATGATTCCTACACCTCAGACTTAACACAAGTCCTATCTCAGATTCTTCTCCATAATCCTACCTCAGGCCTCAGCCCTACCTCAACCTTTATAATTAGGCTTACAACTCAGACTTTCCACAAGTCCTACCTCAGGCACGCATCCCTACCTCATCCTTTATAATTTTAGACTTACAATCTCAGATCTAACAGTAGATCCTACAAGAATTTGTGAGTAAAGAGTAACTGAAAACTTCACCAGCTAGATTTCTCTGTTGATGTTGTCTTCTTGATCAGTTCTTGTATTGACTGATCCTTCTGATCCAACCTATCTTAGCTTTTCAAAGCTTCTTGATTAGAACAAAATAAGGTGGATCTTCTCTATTGATGAAGATGATCTTCAATCAGCTTCTTCCTTAAATTCAGATATAACTCTGAATATTTCTTGCAGACAGCCCTTGATCAGATAGAATTCTTCTTATTAATGCCTCACATTGTTGTTCATTTTCTTTTTTTT
Organism: Platanthera zijinensis; assembly: GCA_039513925.1. Taxonomy (NCBI): domain Eukaryota; kingdom Viridiplantae; phylum Streptophyta; class Magnoliopsida; order Asparagales; family Orchidaceae; genus Platanthera; species Platanthera zijinensis. The sequence continues at coordinate 92,649,870 of CM077098.1, read as the reverse complement.
TTGTCGTTTCCGATCTGTCTCTTAGATAGAGCTTGCTTTATGGTTACCGGCTGATCCGGTTCATAACAAACTTCTGACAGTTCTGACAGTGGTGTCAGACTGGCTAGTTATGATAGCTGTCAAGTCACCTGTCACATCACCAGGTTCTTCAATGTCTTTTCAACTCAGCACACAACACTCAGAAGACTGCCTCACATGTGTCGACACATATAGACTAAGTGTCGACACAAGTCTTCATGGTGTCGACACAATTACTCCAAGTGTCGACACAGTCATACTTCTACTTCTCGACACTACTTATGTTGTATGTGTCGACACAAGTCCTGTGTGTCGACACAACTGCTTCTTATCTCGACATTTCTGTTGCAGACAGTTGGTGTTGAGTGTTTGTCAAATGGAGTTGAGTGTGTGTCGACATAAGTCCTGTGTGTCGACACAATTACTTCTGAACTTGACACAGTCTTTTGAGAGTTGGTGTGTTGACACAAGTCCTGTGTGTCGACACAATTGCTTCAGGTGTCGATATATCTCCTGAATGTCGACATAGCTTCAGTTTTAAGTGTCGACATAAGTCCTGCTTCAGATGTCGACACATTTTTTGATGTCGACACAACTGCTTCTTTAGGTGTCGACAAAGCTTTGTGTGTCAACACAACTTCTTTATAAGTGTCGACACAAATTCTGGGTGTCGACACAACTTCTCTGAGTGTCGACACAATTTGCCTGTGTGTCGACACAAGTTTCCTGAGTGTCGACACAGTTTCTTCACAAGTGTCGACACTTGTACTTAGAAAATTTTCCTTCAAATACTTAAACCTGCACAATGAAACTCAAACTCCTATCAAATACAAATTGATGCATGTCATTGACTAAGTTGTGGCTTCTCCAAATCTAGTACACATTTTCCAATGTACCAAACAGGCAAAAAGCGTTGAGTGAAGGTTACTCACTCAACGCTCTCAACACCCAAGATGCTGCAGAGGCAGAAATATGGTTAAGGCAAAAAGCGTTGAGTGGAGGTTGCTCACTCAACGCTGTCAACGCCTAGTGGAGACAGAATTTTGTCTAAGTTTTTTGGCGTTAAGTGATGCTCACTCACTAAACGCCAAGCAGTAGAAAGCTGATAAAGCAAGGTTGGAATTGAGTGAAGTTGAATCACTCAATGCCTAGAAACAGATTTATATTCTAAGTAGTTTGGCGTTGAGTGAAGGTTACTCACTCAACGCCAAGAGACAGTAAATCTGTCCAAGTGTTTTGACGTTGAGTGATGCTTACTAACTCAACGCCTATGCTAATGTTGTTTGATTTTTGGCTAAGTCCACAACTGATGACGTCAGCAAGTCAACAAGTTAACATATTTCAAATTAGTAGTGGGATGGTTACAGTACGTGACAAATGTTGCCGCAGACCTACTGTACGACAATTGGCGTCAAAGAAAAGTTGCTGGTGTCCATTAATTATGTGGGGCCCACTGCTCAAGAGCCATTGGGACAAAATCAATAAAAGAAGATAGCTTTTGGAAAAAGAAATAAGGCAGTTCTTCTTCTCCGCCATTGTTGTGGAGCTAAAGAACAGGAAGCTCAAGTCTACAAGACAGAGAGCAAGTTAGTTATTGGAAAAACATCTTTAATAACAAGATAGCTGGTGTTATCTTTATCTGCACCAGCAAGTTAACTCAGAAGGATTCTCTGAGAAAAAGGTAGCAGCTTGGGCCGACCCTTGCTGCAGGTGCCTCATAGGCTCAGCCAACAAACCTAAAGAACATTCTATTGTGGAGCTGTGAAGAAGGAGATAGGGCTGAGTAGTTGGCTCAGTTCAGAAAGGGGCAGAGAAGCTGATCTGCAAGTTACTTCCAGTATATGCCAAAGAGATCTTCATCCATGTTGTTGTGAAGAAAGGAGTTGGGATGGGATTCTCCCAGCTCAGGTAGCAGCAATTAGCTGTAGTAACTTCTCAGTTCCAGCGGGAAAAATCCCTGGTTCTGTGAAGTAGTAGTTAGGACTGAGCTTCAGGCTCAGTTCAGAAAGAAGCTGAACATTGTTCTACAAGTCACTTCCAGCTCAAGTAAATATACACTTGTTGCTGTGGAAGTAGTTAGGACTAAGTACTTCTTAGTTCAATAAAAGTAGACTCAGGGATAAAATTCCTGTAGTCATAAGTTGGGCTGAGTTTACCTCAATCAAGAAGCTTGACACAAAGAAACATCTCTTGTGTAAAGAGTTACCACCAACCCACCTTCATCCTGTAGGATCCAAGTGTGGATCTGAGTGTAGGTCTTTTTGGCCTGAGGTAGGTGACATGTTTGTCACTGAGTTGTAGGTGTCTATAAGGGCACTGAGGTAGGTACCTATTGGTTACTGAGCTGTAGGAGTGTTGCAGCACTCTGAGAGTGGGGCCTTATGCCTGAAGTTATAGGGCTGAAAAGCCTGAGCTGTAGGCCTTAGAGATAAGGCTGAGGTAGGTGGTTTGAGGGTCACCTAGTGTAGGAGCACTGTAGAGCTCTGAGGTAGGATCCCTAGTGGATCTAAGGTAGGGTTGTCCTCCCAGCCTGAGTGTAGGGCTTAACAGCCTGAGGTAGTTGGTATGCTGACCACTGAGTTGTAGGCCCTTGTGACTGAGAAATAAGTCTTGGAGGAGACTTAGAGATCCTTAGGGATCTGAGGTGTAAGCTCTTTGGAGCAGGTTTTGGAAAAGTGCCTAGTCCAACAAGATAGTTGGATAGGTGAGAGGGAAAGTGGATGTACCCAGTTGGGGAACCACTATAAATATCTATGTATTTTGTTGTGTTGTTTGTTCTTCTTTTATATTGCAGGTACTAAGGACAACTCTAGATCACTTAGTAAGGAAACAACAAAAAGAACTTAAAAAGAGACCAATAACCTATTCACCCCTCCTAGGTGATTTAACTATCTTTGAATTAAATACTTTCAAGTGGTATCAGAGGGAGGTTACTCAAAAAGGACTTAACAGTCTGAGTAGACCTCAAAGGTTAGCTAAAAGGGTTATACTTGTGGGTTCAAAAGAGAACCACAAGGAATGGAGCTCCAAGACTGCAGAAAGGAGAACTTTGGGACCTGGAAAGAAAGGGTCAGGCAAATCATGGAAGCCTCTGATCCTAGGGTCTTTGCAACAGTTTAAGAAGGACCTTTCATCCCCATGAAGGTCTCTGCCCTAGATGCAGAAGTCCAAACTCCAAAGAGTTATGCAGAAATGACTGAAGATGAAATCATCTTAGTAACTATGGACAAGAGGGCACTACACAATATGGTAAGTTTCATGGATGACTCAACCCTCATGAGAGTAGTTCACTGTCAGACAGCCAAAGAAATGTGGGACTCACTGACTTCCTACATGGAATGGGTAGAGGAGGAAAGAGATGACAACAATGTCAGTCTATCAGAAAGTAAATTAGAGCCTGAAGAAGAAAAAGAAGCCTTCATTGGGCTACTTGCTACTAATGCAGATGAAGATGAAGACCATCCAAATACTAGGATAGAAATCAGGGCCCCTCTATCGCACTCAGAAAGTGATACTGAGGTGGATGAAGACATCAATGGCCGTTATGAGGGGATGGCTTTGACAGAAGGAGTATCCTGCTAGGATCAGCCTGGTCAAGATTAGGTACAATATATGTCTCGCTGCTCAGGTCATAAGACCAGTCCAAATTCTGATGCATCCTCACCTAGTGATGAAGATGGCTCTGAATCTGAGATAGATGTCAATCAATTGATTGACAAGTATTTTCAAATTTTTGGTGCTTTGATAAAAATCAAGATGTTGGCCAAGATGCAGGCTGAGGAGATTATCTCTCTACTGTTAGTTGCCACCCAACAGTCTGAGACAATATCCTTGTTGGATCAGAAAGTGAGGGAAGTTAGCCAACTGAAGTTCATCTCAATCATCCAAATTGAGACCATAAGCTAGAAGGACAAGATCATTTTGGATCTGGAAGAGAAACTCCTAAAGGAGAGAAGGGTTGTTGCTAAATTCAGCAAGACTAAAGTTTTGCTGCCCTTGATAAATTCCTTCTCCTCCCAAAAGGGTAAGAAGGAGTTATCAGTCAAGGAAAGTACAAGAGTTGACCTTTCCAAAGGCAAAGGCAAAGCCCCTGTAGTGTCACAGTCAACCTTTCATAAGGTTATCCTCCCTTCTTATAGGTATGACCAGGACTGCATGTATGGTCACTATAAGAATGAGAATTCTTCTTATAAGAATACAAGTGTATCTTACAATGGAAGAAGAGAGGGTAGGGGAATGAGTTCCTATAAGGCTCCTCATAAAGAAATTCAATTGGCCCATACTAGACCATTTTTATTTAGTGCACCAGCCCCCACACTCATGAGTAAGACAGTGGCCTTTTCTCAAGATATCCCAGCACACTCTCAGACTAAGGGCAAGTCTGTCAGCAAGCCAGACTTGGGCATTTATAGAGCCATCAATAGTGTGTCTTCCACAAATAAGACCATTGTTGGTAGACTTCAAGAAAATCCAAGTTCTTCTACTGCCAAACCTACCTTCAGTCAGACTGTGGCTGAGAGAAATAAGAACAAGGAAGCTGCTCTTCCTTCTGTTCAGTCTGCAGTCAACCATGCTGTCAGAACTGCTCAGAAGAGAAGGTATAATATCCATGAGTGTTGGTATTATGGCAAAGTGGGCCACTTTGCCATAGATTGTTGGCATAACCCTAGTGTGCCAAGGGCAAGGGTGAGTCTTCCTAACAGGCCCGCTGTAGGTAGACATATGCATGTGTATGCTAACAGGAATCTAGGATCCAATACCTATTGGTGTCTTAAGGTAAGGTAATTCTATTTTGCAGGTTAGTCTTAGATCCCATCCCCCATGTGGCACTTGGACAAAAGATGTTACAGAATTTGGATTGGAACAAGAAAGTCATCCTATGGTTCATACCCCAAGGATAAGAATGGTGTGTGCATTCCTAAAGAAGGATAAATTGCACAAGTATTTGATGAGTCCGATTTATATATGATTTTTCAGACTCATTTGGGTTAGTTTTCACGCGTTTGTACTTCACTTTTAGTTCTATATCATTCATATTTATTCTAGCTTTATTTCCACATGAAGTGCACATTTTGGCTCATTGTGGTGTGCAATTGTGCACTATTCTGTTGGGGGTAGGCACATAGTGCTCCCCAAGTCTCTCTTTTAGTTTTTTCTTTCTGTTCTGTATGTTGGTGGCTTGTGCCCCCATTGTGAGGTTTGATGTGCAGGTGGTCAGAAAGCCCAGCCTACAGATTGTCTCATGTATAAAATGCATGGTCGTGCATTTTCTTCGCACACTGTTTCAGTGTAATCGTGCGTTTTACTCAGTGGTTTCCTGGGATTTCTGATCCGCCCGTGCGTTTGGTTCCCGCACGGTTTGTTCCAAACCGTGCGATAAGGAATCACACGTCCTACCTATTTTGGCCTTTTTCTGGGTGCTCTGTGGTTACCCGCATGTTTTGGCCTCGCATAGTTGATTCAAACCGTGCGTGACCATTTTCACACACTTTTATTACTTATTCCTGATCGCACGATCGTGCGTTTCCTTCACACACATTTTGGGTCGGTCATGCGCGATCATTTCACAAAATACTCAGTTCTGTTTTTGCCCGTACATTTTTCTTCACGCACAGTCTGCGCCCGTGCGTTTTGCCCGCGGTGTTAAGAAAATTATGCGCGATTTCTATTTAAACCGTTGTTTTTAAGGGTTTCGGGGATGGGATTTTGTAGCTGATTTCTTCCGCCGGAAGGGGGTTTTGCCCCGTTCTTCATCCTCCAAGCTAGGGCTTTGCTCCCTATGAAGTTCCCTTGCATCCATGGTGTAAAGAAGTGAGTTTCCACTCCACGATCTCCGCGAAGTAAGGAAGGAGTGAAGCTTTGACGTGGACAATATAGACCAATGAGAAGACGGGCGCTTAGGAAGCTGTGACAGCCTTCCCCGACCCCGAATGCAACCGATGAGTGGCTCGCTGGACGCGGATTGACAACCCGACGGTTCCTTCCGCGAATCCTTGGCAAGACTTAGGATTCGGTCGATCTCTTGCCTTGTTCTTCCTTTATTGGTGTATATGTGTTGTTAAATATTTCTATGTAGTTGATTTGCACTTTGGTTGTATATGTTATGTGTTTCAAGTCTATGTGATTCCTATTTCATTTTACCGCTTAATTTACTTGAGTTGTGCCATCTTTCCATCCGCCTTCCATCCGTTCTTGTCGTTCCAGCAATTACTAGAAGCGTGCGTAGCGAAAAGGTGCTTATGACCCTCAAATTCTGGTTCTTATGCTTGCCTACTCGTCCATCCGCCTAACGATTCGGTGCATAGCGGCCCGTGTAGTCTTCCATCTCGCCTGGCAAAGCGATGCATAGCGGCATTGCATAGGAGTAGTTGTTAGCCTTTTTTTTTATCAAAGCCATCAAACCCCCCATCGTTAACTCCGACCTAAGGACTTCAATCTCAAGTCCTCCTCGATATTAACTCCCCCCTTACTGTGCTCCTTGAAGAGATCGATACTTGGGAAAGCCACCCATTTTATATTACTTATACGACCGGTACACTTGCCATTCAAACACATCAAGTTTTTGGTGTCGTTGCCGGGGAACAGAGTCGTGTGAGTTTTTGGAGAGGGAGATAGGAGATAAAAGCCCTTTTTCATTTGTATATTTCATGTTTCTTCTTTGCTTTAGTTTTTAGAATCTGTTTCTTGTTTTTATTTATTCTTATTCTAGTTTTAATTTTTTTGTAGCAGGTTTTCCTATTCTTTTATCTGTGGTGTGTAGTTAATTGTTGCTTAGAAACTTTCTGTTGGTGAATTCTTCTTGTTGCACCATGTATTCTTATACGAATATCCGTTGCCGATTGTGCGGGGATTATATGCATGGTAGTGATGGGTTCCCCACTGAAGATTTAGAGCATAATTCTCGTGGTTCGGTGTATGGAGCACCGTCTTCCTATGGTACTTCATACACCCAACCCAGGTCTTATGGTCACTCCTCTTCTACGCATTCATATTTTTCTTATTCCTCTCCGGTCCCACCTGGATCGTGGAGTAATGGAAAACGATGTTTGTGTTGTCGTAGCACCGACCACGTGTTGAAAGATTGCGTAGAATTTTAGCGCCAGTTGGAGGAGGATGAAGAACTGGGTATCTGATTCACTCTATCACCCTCTCAAATGGCCGCCCCTTCTGATTCTGATGATATATTCGCATCACCACCTTGTCTATGGGGGACAGCTGCAGATATGCCCATCAGACTTTCTACTGATCGGTGTGACGATATTGTGGCGCCGTCTCTCCCCATGCACTCTTCCCCTCTTATTGATTCACCCCTGGAGGAACCAGAACACATTTTCTCTGATGTTGTTGTTCCTCCGCTTTCTTTGGAAGAATTATCTACCCCTATTTTTAGTGAGTTGGTTGATGACGTTAGGCCTGATTGCAATTCTGAGCCTGAGGTTGCGCTCATGTGTGACGAGGTCGTTATTCTGATCAATGGAGAGTATTACATCTTGGAACATGTGGACGCACCGAGGTGTGTTGATGAGGAGATCCTCTCTAATGAGGAAGTTCCCACTTTCTTGTTGGATGAGGAGGTCCAAACCACCACTGAGGACCTCCTGTTCTAAGATTCCCCTCATCATGACTCAAATGACACCGACAGTGATCTATGTCTGGATCCTGCTGGGAGTGAGACCGGGACCACTCCCCCTATTTCTGATTATTTTAGTTCTTCTTCTCCTTTATTTCTTGATCCCTCTTCTTTATCTGAGCCTGGGCGGGTTGAGTCTTCGCAGGTGTTTCAGGAGGACTTGGAGCTTTCAGCTCGAGTCATGGATGAGAGCATCCTCTATCCTGAGGAGGTTGATTCCTCCTAAGTTGTGGAAGCTCCATTCATTGCTTTCTCCTCCTACTGTCTCCCTGTAGACGATGCCTTGTTAGGCAAGGATATTTTTTTGGTGAGATGAGTGAGGACCAGCGCTCCTCCTCTTCTTACTTCCTATTTCCTGTACCTGGGTTGTACAAGTATTATTATTTCGGTAGAGGGGTAACTGATTTATCGTCGTATCAGTACCCGTTACCGACACGGATAATGGAACAGTTACCTGTGCACTTTTCCTTTCATAGGCCTATTAGCTAGAACTATATAGAATTTAATAAGTCGTGCTGGGATGACAATAACCCCAGTACTTATCTTTCATTTTCTGTGCTTTTATTTTCATGTCTATTTTAGTTTTAGCATTTCTTTTTGTATATTTTTCTCTTGTTTTTGCAGAGCTCACCCCTGCAGGTACTCTTTACAAATTCGTATTGGAGGGGTTATGATTCATCGTATGGCGGGCCTGCTTCAGGTTTTTCACGTGTCTTTTGGTATGCTCACTAGCTGAGCATTGGGTAACCTCTTCCCTTGTCTTTTTCTGATATACATTTCTATATCATATACTGAGTAGTTTAGTTTAAGACTGGGGGAGAGCCATTATTAGTTACCTTTTGCACGTGCACATTTCATGTGCATACTAGAAGCTTCTATATTTTTATTTTAATTAGTTCATTGCATTGCACACCACTGTACCCACATGTGCGTATGCTTAGCTTTTTGCGTGCTGCGAGTTAAACTCGTTTCTTTATTAGATTCGAGAAAATTATGGTGTTGGCTTAGGATTGTGAGATAGAGTAAAATGTTGACCTTGCTGTGCTCCTAGTCATTGGCCTCGTCTCGTGTAGAAATTTAAATAGAATTAATTTTGCTGTATGCTTATAGTTTTATATTTTTCTATGTGTGTAAAATACTTTTTATTCTAGTCAAAAGCTTGTGAATCCGGTGTGAATCAAACGGTAGTGTAGGGATGTGTGTAGCCGTCACTATACTCGTGTTGCTCGAGTCAGGAGGAAAGATTATCTTTCTCGGTGGCTAAGAACTTGCCCCAAGCTACTCTCGAAGCATTGGTGCATGGTTAGTCTAGCGTGAGTGTGATGTAGGCCATCATTTTGGCCCGGTTGAGTTTTGTACTGTTCCTAACATCGTATCCTCGCTAAGCCCTGTTGTGCCTACCCATTCTTTTGATTCAGCTCCACCATTATTTCACCAAAGCCTCATAGCCGATCCTAGTCGCACACCCATGTCGAGCTTTAGTGTTTTATATTATCATTTTGGGGTGTTGATGTAGTGATATTACATGTGAATATGTGGATGCGCTCCAAGGTTTATATTTGCTGAAATTGTAGAAATAAAAAGATAAAAAAAATATGTGAAAAAGAAAAGTGAAAAGAAAAAGTTTGATTGAAAATCCTTTTGGAGGTGTGATTATATTTGGAGTAGGCAATACACATTCCCATATGTTAAAAGTTAAGTCTGAGGGTGTGGTGTATCCACATGTATTTTAGATTAGCGGATGGATTCTTATTTTATGATAGCTCATTTGGGTTAGGTGCATAGCCTTCCTGTTTATCTTTGTATACCTCACCGTAACCCAAGACCCACGATTATCCTAAAGTCCTAAGGATTCACGCTTGGGTCGAACTAGTGCCGCGGAGAGAGTGTGAACGGGCAAGCGTATGGTCCCCGATATTGGTGGATTCCTTTGGAGGTGATCTTGAGCCCTGGTCTTTGGCAAAGCTCACCTTAGTGGTCTTCCTACTTTCTTCATATGCGTGACCGGATGATTCACCGTGATTCCATTTTTGAGTAATAATTAAATTTTGATACGCATTGTGAAAAGTATAAACTATTTTGTATACTTAAAAATTTCTTCTATTATATTTGTATGTGTATGAGCATGCGACTTCGCAAGGTACTCCGTATCGCAATTTGCTTGTTAGCTAAATCATTTTCCCTATCTGCATAGATTTTGTTTGCTCGGGACGCGCAAACAGGAAAGTCTGGGGGTGTGATGAGTCCGATTTATATAGGATTTTTCGGACTCATCTGGGTTAGTTTTCACGGGTTTGCACTTCACTTTTTGTTCTATATCGTTCATATTTTTTCTAGCTTTATTTCCACATTAAGTGCACATTTTGGCTCATTATGGTGTGCAATTGCGCACTATTCTATTGGGGGTAAGCACATGGTGCTCCCCAAGTCTCTTTTTTAGTTTTTCTTTCTGCTCGGTATGTTGGTGTCTTGTGCCCCTATTGTGAGGTTTGCTGTGCAGGTGGTCAGAAAGCCCAGCCTACAGATTGTCTCCTGTGTAAAATGCACGGTTGTGCGTTTTCTTCGCGCACTGTTTTAGTGTAATCGTACGTTTTACTCAGTGGTTTCCTGGGATTTCTGATCCGCCCGAGCGTTTGGTTCCCGCACGGTTTGTTCCAAACCGTACGAGAAGGAATCGCACGTCCTGCCTGTTTTGGCCTTATTCTTGGTGCTCTGTGGTTACCCGTTTGTTTTGGACTCACACGGTTGATTCCAACCGTGTGTGACCATTTTCGCACGCTTTTATTACTTATTCCTGATCGCACGGTCATGTGTTTCCTTCACGCACGTTTTGGGCCGATCGTGCGCGATCATTTCACAAAATACACAGTTTTGTTTTTGCCCGTGTGTTTTTCTTCACGCACGGTCTTCGCCCGTGTGTTAAGAAAATTCTGCGCGTTTTCTATTTAAACCGCTATTTTTCAGGGTTTCAGGGACAGGATTTTGCAGCTGATTTCTTCCGCCGGAAGGGGGTTTTGCCCTGTTCTTCATCCTCCAAGCCAGGGCTTTGCTCCCTATGAAGTTCCCTTGCATCCATGGCGTAAAGAAGTGAGTTTCCACTCCACAATCTTTGCAAAGTAAGGAATAAGTGAAGGTTTGACGTGGACAACGTAGACCAACGAGAATACGGGTGCTTAGGAAGCGGTGACAGCCTTACCCGACCCCGGACGCAACCGATGAGTGGCTCGCTGGATGCGGATTGACAACCCGGAGGTTCCTTCCGTGAATCCTCCGCAAGACTTCAGATTCGGTTGATCCCTTGTCTTGTTGTTCCTTTATTAGTGTATATGTGCTGTTAAATATTTATATATAGTTGATTTGCACTTTGGTTGTATATGTTATGTGTTTCATGTCTATGTGATTCCTATTTCATTTTACCGCTTAAGTTGCTTGAGTTGCGCCATCTTTCCATCTGCCATCCATGCGTTCTTGCTGTTCTAGCAATTGCTAGAAGCGTGCGTAGAGAAGAGGTGCTTACGACCCTCAAATTCTGGTTCTTATGCTTGCCTACTCGTCCATCCGCCTAGCGATTTGGTGCATAGTGGCCTGTGTACTCTTCCATCCCGCCTGGCGAAGCGATGCATAGCGGCATCACATAGTAGTAGTTGTTAGCCTTTTATTTTCTTTTTTTATCGAAGCCATCAAAACCTCCCATCGTTAACTCCGACCTAAGGACTTCAATCTCAAGTCCTCCTCGATATTAACTCCCCCCTTACTTTGTTCCTTGAAGAGATCGATACTTGGGAAAGCCACCCATTTTATATTACTTGTGCAATCGGTACCCTTGATGTTCAAACGCATCAGTATTGGGCTAAGACCAACTGGATCCAGCCAGCAGGAATGTCTGGTTGGACAAAGTCTTGCTGCCACACCAGCAAATTTGGAAAGGACAAGTAGGTTGTACTCATCTCTGAGGAAAGCACAAGTAGCTCCTCTGTGAGCAGCAAGGTATGTGGGCTTTATGGACATGCTTTGTGCCTATTCCAAAGGGAAGATTGTCAAGCTAGATACTCCTACTGATGGGGAGCATGTTCAGTCAAGGTTACTGGACAAGCTTGAATCTTACCCAAAGTTCCCCCAACACGGAATAGATCAGCATTACTGCTGAGGATCAGCTTGTCCCCATGGACATTGCAGAAGCTGAGAGGGAAACTACCCAAGTGATGGCACCTGATGGAAGAAGGTAAGCCAATCATTTTACTAGAATAGCTGGATTGCTCCAGCTATTGTTGATACAAGTCAGCTCATTCCTATTAGAATAGTAGACAAAAGAAAGACTTGGTATTAGAATGAAAGGATGGCTCATGGAAAGATCATTCAAGGTTCAAGTGGTCTTAAAGTCCAACAGCTGCAGGAGAAGATTCAGCCTCATGAGAAGAGAAAGCTGACAGCTGCACCAATGGTATCATTTGCAATCAGTTAGGGGGAGAAGAGAATCACAACAGACCAGCTCATCCCTGTCTATTCAGAAACCAAGAAGGGATTGATCAAGTTGTGATCAGGTGTGCTGAACACTCTTGTACTGCTAATCAAAAAGCTGAAGCCAAAGACAAGTCTGTTGCTAAAGAAGGGGAGAAGATATGACTCAACAAAAAGAGACTGTGCAAGATGCAAGAGAGTTGCTAAGCATCATCATGGATAGAGCTCGACGAAATAACCTTCATTCGTCGAACAGAGCTCGACGAATTAACCTTCATTCGTCGAACGGAGTTCGACGAAATTAGAAGAATTCATCGATCGGAGCTCGATGAAATCTGAGTAATTCGTCGAACTCAAGATTGTCAAATAGAAATTTTATGGCATCAGAACCATAACCTCAAGATAAGTAGAATTTATTTTATATTGATATTCTACTACTGTAATCTAAGTTGCTAGGAATCCTGACTATCATAGCAGGACTATACATATGCAGATTAAGTATCAATAAGTTTGGGAGCATAAGAAAGAACTCAATCCTGAGTTTGCCCTGACTGACACGTGGCTGTCATTCTTATCATGTCACTAGATGAAGTCAAGTTCATCACCCTCTTGGTTGAGTTGGGTATGTGGAACTTTGGATAACTTCAGAATCTCAAAACTCTTGTTTGTGTTGCAGGATTTATTTTTCTTATAGGTAGATAAGTCCTTGATATGACATCAAGATTATAAAGATCATTAAGTGGTATCCAGACTGGCATAGACTAGAATGCCTACAGGAATCTGACAAAGGATTCCTCAGTTGAGGGGGAGAAGATAGCTGCTGCAGTAGATCAGCTGTCACAACTGCTGATCAGTTTGTCTTAAGGAAAATGCACAGATTAAGGGGGAGATCATGAGAAGAGAGACAACCACTAGGCAGCTCAAGTGGATCCATGGGTCACTCTAGTGCCAAGGGGTTGCAGTAATGTGGTGTATCAATGATATCACCACAGGTGGAAGCTGATTCTGTAGATACAACATCAGCAAGTGGGACTATGTGTGCAACATGCTTAAATGCTGCAGTGTTGTGTTGTATCAATGTATCAATACAGAAGGTATGACTCCTAATCAAGTAGACTGATCACTAGGATGATTTGCTTAGCAGTATCAACATAGGACTTTGTCTAGGATCAAGAGATAATCTCTCTCATGATATTTTCTACTCTCTCAATAGATATGCCTATTGAAGAAGACAGAAAGGGGGGAGATGTATGAATATACATAAGAGGGAGATATAGAAGTAATACTTGACATGACTAGGTCATGTTGAGTTAGTGCATATTACTTGAAAAGATTCAAGTAGTATGAGATATACAATGACTGACTACATGTCAAGCCATGATTGTGTCAGTACATATTTTGAGGCAAGTGCTTCTAGTGGTGCTCCATTTAAATATTAAGTGGTATAAAGGAGAGTTCATATTACTTGAGCAATTGCTCAAGTAGTATGAGGATGCATTGACTTAACTTATTAAGTCAATACAATTAATTAGAGCACATTATATTAATATAACATAAGCTAGCAGGTGTGTAGAAATATCTACAGCTGCATAAAATTATTCTTCCTATCATGATAATGCCTCTTAGTATTGTTGGGTGTTCTGCCTTCTTCAAATAGGGGGAGATTGTTGGGGTCATTGCCCACAATATTCCCTAGAGTGGATTTGAAGAGGCATCACCATCAAGACTAAGAGCATAGTGTATTTGAT